>CAKAKR010066779.1:94551-105374 GCA_916700685.1 Adelosebastes latens
ATTAATTAAATAATGATTATTTTCTAATTAATATGGTTACAGATAAGACGTTTAAGAGGACAATTGTTCATATCGTTCTTATTTTTACTTTACTACTTGTCTTCACGTTAATAGAGAACATTGAAGGCCAATAAAACATAAATCTTAATAGCAGTGAGGAAAAAACAGGTTTCTAATGGCAGCTTATTATTTCCAAAGATTAGGAGAAGCAATTTCCTCTCACAACTCTTAAATAAATAAAATATTCTTGAAATAAAAAAGATTACACAAAAACATTATCATCCCAGTTGCTGTTCTTCTCCCCGAATGCCTCAGCCAGAAATAGCCATAATTTGTATTTTTTTTGTCTTATTTGATACTTTTAAATTGGTCAAATGGAGGAGAGAAGCTGAGAGATTTCTTGGCAGTGACGTTTCGACTTTCGGAGAGTGAAGATACGTAGATAACTAGATAGAAAACCTAAGGAATCCATTGGTACCAACCATGTCGTACTAGCTTGTCGAGAAGGAGGCTAAATAACGCTTTGAAGTTGCACTAAATTTTGGCGAGGAAAAACTGACATGGCCATTTTCAAAGGGGTCCCTTGACCTCTGACCTCAAGATATGTGAATGAAAATGGGTTCTATGGGTACCCACGAGTCTCACCTTTGCAGACAAGCCCACTTTATGATAATCACATGCAGCACACTGACACACTGACAGCTGTTGTTGCCTGTTGGGTTTGAGTTTGCCATGTTATGATTTGGGCATATTGTTTTATGCTAAATGCAGTACCTGTGAGGGTTTCTGGACAATATTTGTCATTGTTTTGTGTTGTTCATTTTCCAATAATATATATATATATATATTTGCATAAAGCAAGCGCATTTGCCCATGTTGATAAGAGTATTAAATACTTGACAAATCTTCCTTTAAGGGACATTTTGAACAGATAAAAAATGTGATTAATTTGCGATAAATCATGGACAATCATGCGATTAACCGTGATTAAATATTTCATTCGATTGACAGCACTAAAATTAACCCTTTTCCATTACTACACGATGCATAGAAAGCAAGCGTAAACACACACAGTATCACCACGGTGTCCAATGAACTGCAAATTATTCAGATAATATATTACAAACCTCAACAGACAGAAAACAGACCTGTCAGCTGTCTTTACTGAGCCTGTTCTGTGAATAAAAATATAATGTTAGAAAATCTTTACTCAAATGATAAACTTTGATTTACAAAGGAAGTTCCACTACAAACACACACACACACCTACATATATATAGACACACATTTTTGCTCACACACATAAACACACACACTCATGCCACTTCAATTAGATTCTATTGGATTTTATTAAATCTTCCTTGAGCTTTCACTTCACGGCAGCATCCATCAGAGGATTATTATTTATCTTGCTGTCAAGAACTGGCAGCTTGTGGCGTCCCACAGAGACTGAGAGGAATAGCTGTGTGTGTGTGTGTGTGTGTGTGTGTGTGTGTGGTTCTGTGTATGTATATAGAAGCACTCCTGTGTGCAGATGTATGCATGTTGCGTGTGTGAGTGTCAAATCTCTGGTGTTAAAGTTTAGAGCAAATGTGTTGCCCAGAATGGGAAATCATATTCTGGCTAATTGCCGACATTAGCACAGAATATTAGATCCATGCATGTCTGCATTATGCAAATATAGTTAAATATGCAAATGTTTTCATTCAGCACTAATCGCTGATCTTAAAAGAGCTTATCTTTGATGTATTATAGAATAGAAAAAGAGGAATACATTAACAATAATTGGTGAATCACTTAACACTTATTGTTTGCCCTCAGTGTCTCATTTGTGACCAGAGCTAGACAGCTCATGTTATCCAGACTATACTGAATATGCACATAAATGCATTATACCAGAGATGTTGTTGTCAGATGCATTTCTCCTGCAACCTCCTTCGCGACAAGCTAGTATGACATGGTTGGTACCAATGGATTCCTTAGGTTTTGTAGTTTCATATGATGCCAGTATCTTCACTCTAGCTTTAAAACTGAATATGTTAAGTAAATTAGTGGCGTTAAAACAAATTTGCGTTAACGTGTTATTATCGACAGCCCTAGTCACAATATAAATCTGAGGGATCGTGAGATAATTAATGGGAGAGAAAAGAAGAAAAACAAAGTTCTGATACATAAACTTGTTCACTTGAATTTCATATTTTGGACTTTAATCTTTGCTTTTTTTTGGCTAAATATCTGATCATTTTGGCATTTTGGGCTTCAAACATTTATTTAAATGAAACCATCTGAGAAGTCTAGAGGAAACTAGACACAGGTTTTACAATACATTGTATTTTATAAGCTTATCATATGTATTTATGTCAAATCTTAATGTCAAGTAATTATAGTGGAGAAGAAAAAAGTGCATTTCCCTCTGAATTATAGTGGAGTAGAAGTATAAAGTAGCAGAAAATGTAAATACTCCGAGAAGTCTCCTCCCTTCATGCCACATAACCGCACTCTATAGTACAAGGAGAACAATATGCAGAGATGATAATTGCTGCTTTCTCTACATAAAATATCCATTACAGGGAATAATAGTCATCTCATGGAACATTTTGAGGCATCAAGTTGTCCCCGTGGCCGTAGCATTTCTCACCATTAAGGAGGAAGTAGTTCCACCGGGGGGCTGAAGCGCTAAACAATGTGGGAACTTCAGCGGACGGTACACCTGGGGAAAACTCTTTAAATCACTTTTTCGTACGCTGGAAAGTGTAATTTGCTTCAAACTGCTGGGACTCTCTGCTGTGTTATTGTCTGATTTATGGATGATATTTGATTCCTGAGGTTTGAAATGTTTTCACCTATGAAGATGGGCTCTTAGAGCGCCGTTTTCCTCGTCAATAAAGAATGAGATGAGTGGTGTGAGGGGAGAATACTGAGATATGATTCATGATGAAATACTGTAGCTCAGCCGGTAGCCTTTCTATATCTTGTTGGATTGAGAAAACCTCTATGGCTCTGACACACCAAGCCGACGGTCAGCCGTCGTGTGTCCCGCATCGTCAACTCTAGTCTGCCCGTGTCGGAGTTTTTTTCAGCCGATTCAGCATGTTGAATCGGCGGCAGAGCCCGTTGGTGATACAAATCAATCTGATTGGCTGTTCAGCTTCAACGAATCAGTGCACGAGAAGAGAAACGGAAGTGAGGAAAGCAAGCCAACGAGTAAAGTCAAGACGGCAAACACAGAAGGCTCTCATTTTTAATCTTCATCTCATCTGATCATTCCAACACAGATATTATCACGTCGACATGGCCATCTGGAATGACGCCAAGTGGTGAGAGTGATGTGAAAATGGTTGGCAAACGCTGCTTTGTTTCATGTACGTATCATAACAACGGCTTGTACAGTATATGTGCCGTCCTCGGTCTTCCGGTTTCCCTTTTTGAATGATGAATACAGACTACCGCCTCCTGCTGGTGTGGAGAGTTATTTCATCTCACGCAGGCACAGAACATACGTAGTAGTCGGCCGTCGGCTGTAGTCTTTGCGGTGTGTTTGAGTGCAACTTTTAGGCGACAAGACAAAGGCGACGTGAGGCGACTCAACGGTCGGGCTTCGTCGCCGCTAGTTTTTTGATGTCCGGTCGGTGTGTCTGTGCCTTTTTTAAATGTGTAATAATCGGGATCTCCTCGGGGATCCCTGCCAGGCACCAAATTTGATGTTTGAGAGCTGCTTCCCCCTCCTGTATGTAAATGCCTCAGCCTCCAGCACGGCGCTGATAAACAGGATCTGCTGCATCAAATGAGCTGAATCCATCAACCTACCATTACCTAAGGTTAACTGCTGAAACATTATACACCAGGGTCCCTTTTTCTTTCAATCAATTCCCGACATATAGACCTCCACAAACCCCTCTGGGCACAACACCAGGCCACTCAGTCACACCTCTACACACACACACACACACACACAAAGTAAAGCAATAACACAGACCAGATTTAAAGGAACAAAACTAAACACACTGCACTTCTGTCTGCTGCTTTTGTTTCCCAGCGGCTGCCACGGGTCAGAAAGTAGTTTATTAGGGTGTTGCCCTCCGTTATGTGTGTGTGTGTATGGGAATGTGTGTGTGTGCCTCCCCTTCAATGCAGCTTGTCATAATGTAGAGCAGATAAAGTGCTGATATGGCTGTGGCTGACACTATTATACACCACCAGCGGGGAGGCGGATATGGATGGAGAGAAAGAGAAAGCGGGAGGAGGAAATGGATGGATGGACGGACCGGAGTGTGTATATAAGCAATTTGGTATGGCAACTTTAGATGAACCTATAATTTGTCAGAGACTGAGTGAGTGTGAGAGAAAGGGCAATATGGATGGAAAGTGGTGGATTTGCTGGCAGCAGTCTCTTACTCAGCAGCAGAGCCACAAAACATGATGAAAAATGCTGCTGTGATAGGGAGTGTGTGTGTGTGTGTGTGTGAGATAGTGTGTGTGTGTGTGTGTGCATCAACAACCTGCCATGAACAAAGGGCTCATGGAGAGGCAAGACTGACACCTAGAGGTTCGTTATATGTAGTGATTTCTCACAAGCTCTACTGTACTGTGTGTGTGTGTGAATGATGCAAAATAAGGTTTTCCATACTATATAATCAATTATTTGCAGCTGTGGAATGTAACTAAGTACATTTACTCAAATATTGTACTTAAAGGTGGGATTGGTAAAGATTTTAGAAAAAAATTGTTAAAATTTGTTGAAATTCTCTTCACATCCTGACAGCGATCAATACATGAAATGCTCTGACAAAAAAAAGAAATGGTTGCGGTTAGGCAATGGTCTCGGATGGTTAAGGTTAGGCATTGACCTCGACTGGTTACGGTTAGGCGTTGATCTTGACTAGTGACGGTTAGGCGTTGATCTCGACTTGTTAAGGTTAGGCGTTGACCTCGAGTGGTTAACCTCAAATGGTTAGGCATTGATCTCGACTGGTTAAGGTTAGGCGTTGATCTTGACTAGTGACGGTTAGGCATTGGTCTTGACTGGTTAAGGTTAGGCGTTGATCTCGACTAGTGACGGTTAGGCATTGGTCTTGACTAGTGACGGTTAGGCGTTGATCTCGACTGGTTAAGGTTAGGCATTGATCTCATAAGGTTAGGCATTGATCTCATAAGGTTATGCATTGATCTCAAATAGTTAAGGTTGATCTCGACTAGTTAAGGTTAGGCGTTGGTCTCGACTGGTTAAGGTTAGGCATTGATCTCAAGGTTAGGCATTGATCTTGAATATTTAAGGTTGATCGTGACTAGTTAAGGTTGGGCATTGACCTCGAATGGTTAAGGTTTTTTGATACTTTAAGTACATTTTGCTGATAATACTTAACATACTTTTACTTAAGTAAGGTTTTCAGTGCAGGACTTTTACTTGTAGACAGGGATTTCAGTTTGGAAACAGTTGGCAAACAGATAATGTACTAACGGTGGTTCCTAACCTCAGCTCCAGATCCTTGACCAGATCCAAAATCTTGTTCATAGTATATAAAACTCAGATTTTCTCTGTTAATTTGTGTAAACACATCAGCTTTATTGAATATGATCACATCACGTTTTAATCAATTTGGATCAACCCGTTTCACTTAGCCGTCTGTCACAAGAGGTTTGACTGCCAAACAAACATCAGATGTAATAGAATAATGGAGTGAATTTTAATCCATCTGAGCAACTTAACTCCAGTTCATCTACAAAAGAGATGCAATCTGGGCTGAAATTTGTATTTCAAAACTTTATTAACATGCTTTTGTATTTCATCAGCCTGTACAGTCTGTAGTAAAAGGCCTCACCCAACACACACACACACACAGAGGAGTCAAATATTTAGACATTATACAGTAGAAAAGCTGTTATTGAAAAACCACAAACACACTGTTGACTTGCACTTTGGATGACACGTGTTGACACGCAGATTGTTGTTCTACAAACGTTTGTTAGATGCAGAGCTGCTTTGTTGTTTGGTTGAGTTAACTTCAGTGAGTCAAGTGAGAAAGTCAAGTTTAGCGTCTGGCAAATATGGCAATCAAAGACGTTGGAGGTGGCATTTATATCATTGTTGTGATAATTTATGATTTTGAAGTGTGAGTTTTCAAAATGGAAGATAAACAACTTAATATGGGGCTTCACTATAAACAGATTCTGCATTTATCGGAAACATTGTGGTTTCCCTTTCCTTTGACAAAATTTTAGAAATTTGGCTTATTGTGTTAATCATAAAAATACCTCAAAGAGAGGTATCAACAAATTTTTTATTGTTTGGTTAGATTTTTGTTGCCGGGTTATAATTACTGCCACCCTCAGTGACAATACTGTGTTCTTTCAGATCGAAATGCGAGTGAAGTGCCGGAGTACCTGTGGCTGTTTTGGTTCTACGAGGTTTAACTCAACCAATGAGGGGTTTATTTTCTGCCTCCAAAAGCAGCTCTGCCATTTAAAGATAACATTGCTGGTTAACTACCATATAAATAGCTTCAAATTTAAATTTTTAAACTAATCTAATTTGGAAAATTTGATTTAAAAAAAAAAAAAAATGACACCCGTCAGCTAAGTAGGTCAACCTGAGTCTTAAAAAAATAAAATAAACACCCGTTAGACTGATACTTTTAAAGCTCCTTTTACGTCAAGTCCTGACCTGTTATTCCGCTGCGTCAGTGGCTTTTTATTAGAATTGTTACTCTGCTGTGTTACAGTTATTGCTCATATTTTCTTCCTTCCCTTGTAACATAATTATATAAAGAGTGTATCGTTTTTAATATAAATAAATACTTTCTAACTATTCTAGACTTGGGAACATGATAAAATATGTCAAATTATCTCCAACAGTAAACGTAGACGTGTTCCTTTGGTGTAGCTGGTAGTGCTTCAGTATAACTAACTGCAATTTTATATGGAGTTTGGCAACTATATGACACTGGCATTATTAGACTTATAGCATTATCTCCACTGTGTAAACAAAGACGAATGAAGTGTTGGCAGAAAGCTACTCTTGAAGTAGTCTGTGGCAAGTTCAACTATAATATATATATATATATATATATAAACTCTTTTGTTCAAACAGTGCAAAAGAAAATACATTTTTTTACCAAAAGCTAAAATATGTTAAGCACCCAAATCTTCTTATCCGCCAAATTTAGCAACTTTTGTTCCACAGAAGGGAAAACATTGTCAAAGGAGTGTTAAGGTAGGTCCACACCACGCTGCATGAATAAATTCATTAAAGTGCTCAAAAAAAAAAAAAAAGGAGAAAGAGACTAAACTAATAAACAGACGGACATGAAAAGCAGAGAGAGAATAACACAAAGCAAAACCACGCTGAGTGTTAGAGGACGTGCGTTAATGGAGAACGGCCGCTATCCTGAGTGGCACATTCAGAAGCTTTCACAAGGCTGCTCGTAGCAGAAGGTCAGTGTTTCAGAATGAGGCAAAGAGCTTTAGCGATATACCTCCGAAGGCCTTACTCATCATCTGGCTTTATGAACGTATATAAAAGGTTTTTAATAGAAAGATCTGAGAGAGAGAGAGAGAGAGGAAAAAAAAAAAAGCGTATTGAAAAGAGAAAATAAATTGTCATCAGATGGTTATTCTTTTGTTTTGTTCCATCTCGTAGAGAGCAGTTTGGCTGGACCGGACCGACCACGCAGAGAAGAGCGGAGACCTCGTCGATGCAGGTAAATAGGATCCGACCCTCCTCAGTCGACCTTTTGGCCAACAAGGTCGGTGAATTAGAGGCGAGCGACGACCGCTTTCTGAGTGGGCAGTTTTCCTCCTAGATAGAGACAGATTTGAGTTTTGTTTTAAAGTTCCTCGTAGAGATAGAAAACTCTTTATTCCTGCTGTGTGTTTAACTGACGGCTTGTTTCTTACCTAGAGTGTCTTCCAGTGAGTTCACCATCACCCTGTTGACCTTCAGCGTCCCCTCATCCACTCTGAGGTAAACATACTGAATGGTTACTTTTCAGCACATCAAGCTGGAGTTCATTTCTTTGTTAGAAAGGAGTTCCAGTGAAAATGTTTCAGTGTTTTCTGGATTATCCAGGAGGGTGAGTACAATCACCTCTCAGTCTGAACTCTCAGCTCCCTTCACCTCCCTCCTTCCTCCTCTCATCTCCTTCCAGCTCTCTACTCTCTCCACTCTCCTGCCTCTTTCTGTCCTCCGTCCTCCCTCCTCCATTCACCCTCCTCACCTCTCTACAGCTTCCTCCCTCCCTCCTCTCACACCTACCACCCTCACTCCCCCTACCCTCCTCTCACTCCTCCTACCCTCCTCACACCTCTCTCCTACCTTTCTCTCAATCCTCCTACCCCCTCCTAACTCCTCCTACCTTCCTCACACCTCTCTCCTACCCTCCTTTAACTCTCTCCTCCCTTCTTCACACCTCTCACCTACCTTCCTCTCAATCCTCCCTCGTAGCCTCCCTCACCTCTCTCCTACCCTCCTCACAACTACCTTCCTCAAACCTCACACCTCCTTACCCCCTCACAGCTGAAACAAGAATGATCAAAACCAACTTACCCTTTGATTTTCCGTACAGCTTCAAGTCTCAGCAAAGCTGCCAGAGAGTTCTTCTGGAGGTCAGACGACAACACCTCAGTGTATCTTAGTCTACCTGGATAACACACACACATAAAACACACTATTAGTACATGTTGTAGATGTAGAGAGCCGAGGTAAAAACACCGGAATATATATAATCTCACAAATGAGAAACTTTTAAAGAGAGAAAACCTGCTAGAAGATGTTTGATGATGAACTTCCGGACGGCAGGAATAAACTGTTTTTCTGTCAGAGTCTCGGTGGCTTCTTCACACAGGAACCGGCAAACCACCTGAAACCAAACACAAACACACAAAGCTCTTAACACTGATGATGTGTTAACAGCACCATCTAAAGGACATCTGCAGTGTAACACTCATAAACAGTTCTGGTTGTTAATGAAAACAATCCTGATGTATATATGCAGGTATCTGCGTTAACATAAGTTAAATGTGTATAATTATCTTTTTAAGCACTTTGTGATGTATATAAATAAATTGTACTTACTTAAATGAAACGTTGCATATTCAAATCTAATAAAGTTCAAGAGCTTTAATCCAATGTGCAAATACTCTCTGCCTTTTCTTTAACTGATTCTATTGTGCACACAGCTACCCCTCTGTATACAAAACATGACAACCAACATTTACAAAGCTGTACTGTGTGTGTGTCTCGCTCACCTGGTATCCTTGTAAGAAGGGATCCAGCATAGAGGTGAGGAAGGTCAGTGTTCGGTGTCCTCTCTCTGTTACCAGAACCTCCTGCTGGGTCACCTGCAGAGCTCCGGTCTTCTCCAGCAGGTAACAGGCCTCCTCGAAGTCCTACGGGACACACAACATGAGTGAAATATGAAACATATGCCCATGCAATAACTTATTTACAACAGGGTCTTTCACTTTTCTACATTTAGCCAACATTTATGTCAAAGCACAATAGTGAATAAGTGAAGTTCCTCACCTGCACTGTAGCTCCAGGACAGAGGATGAACTCATTGGAGAACATGTTTCTTAAAAAGCTGAAACTGTTGAAGACCTCCTCTGTAAAACACATAAAAAACATGAACATTAACATGCAGGAGAACCAGACAACATGCATTGTAATGCCTGTATAATAGGTAGGGTAAACAGAGTAAGTAAGCGCACGTAAAAAAAAATAGCTTGAAAATCTACTGTGTGTTGTGGAATTTCTAGAGTTTTAGCATGTAAAACTATAACAATAAAACAATTAAAAGTGTGGTTTTCTCTCCTTTACTTGCATGGGCTGTATTGTTATATCACCAGTGGTGGAAGAAGTACTCTGATCCTTTACTTCAGTGAAAGTACAACAATAGAAATTTACTCTATTACAAGTGAAAGTCCTGCGTTCAAAATCCTACTTAAGTAAAAGTAAAGAAGTATTATAAGTCAGTCTTACGTTTGCTGTTGGAGGAGGCAGTGTGGAGGGCGGAGGCCAGCAGAGCCGGTCGGACAAAGACGTGCAGCGCCTGGTTCCTGTAGGAGGCGCAGGAGAGCATGCTGACTGCCTGGTTCAAGAGCTCCTCTTCTGGGGTGACGGCGCTGTGAGGCTCCTCTGGCGCCGCTGGATCTCCTGCTTCAAGACAAAGTTTTACGTCAGAAGATGCCAAAACAGCTCTTTTTTTATCATTTCATGCATTTCTTTCAACATATTTAGCATTCATAAGCAGTATATAAACATTTAATAAATGGTTTATAGCACACTGTAATAACTGTAATAAAACACTGGAATAAAAATGAAATAGAAAAATCAAAGCAAGAAACAAACACAAACCTTGTTCCACAACCAGCTGGACTCTTCCCTCACAGATCCTCACTAGACCTCGATGCAGGGAAAGACTGGAGGAAACCACCTCTGATGGAGGAATGTTGTCTGAAAGAGAGAAAGTAAAATCAGAATAACCCACCTGAGCACACAGAGAGAGAGTAACAGTGAGATTGTGAACACTTTGGCCTCATACTGTACCGGGCCAGTGGAGGAAGGCTCCGTACTGCCGGAAAAGGTCGCGGAGCCACAGGGCCTGTGCCGTCAGCTCGTCCAGCGCCATCCCCTGTTTCTGCCCCGCCGCCTGGTTCTGGTGGTGGTTCTGGAGCAGCAGGGAGGCCAGAAGGACCCACGGCTTCAGGACCATGTTCTCCTCCTGGGCCCGCACCAGCCTGTAGGCCGAGTCGTTCACAAAGCTGTTGATGTCCTCGCCGGGCCTCCTGGGGATGTGTCTGGAAACGGGAAGCTTACAGTTAATGCA
>CAKAKR010066781.1:0-10000 GCA_916700685.1 Adelosebastes latens
AAGTCTGAAAAAAAAGTCTGAAAAAAAAGTCTGAAAAAATGTCCAAAAAACAGTCTGAAAAAATGTCCGAAAAAAAAGTCTGAAAAAATGTCCGGAAAAAAAAGTAATAATCCATTTATCTCATCAACTCTTTTTCGATAAAGGCAAAAACCACCTCTAGTGAGCGTAAAAACCTTTTTTCCGCAATTGAAGAAGTTTTATCGAATTTTGACATTTCCATACAGCTTTTCTAATGCGATACTTCAGATGTGTACATATGTGAACGTGAACACGGCTACTGATGGTTAAACAAATACATCAAAATGTGCAGTTTGTCAAACAATTTAGTTTGCAGTTAAGAGAAATGAATTATTTTGGCCAAATGTTATTGTTGTTGTTGTATTGTCAATTTGTCTTTTTGTAGCTGAGGTTTTGTGTGTACGAATATCTGCATGTGTGTGTTGGGGGGAAGTTATGTTTGCTTTAGTAGAAAATAATGGGACACTTCCCTCATTTTTCTATCAAAGCTAAGATAACACTGAGACCAGTTTTTGATTGGAGGATTAAACTTTTATCAGCCTTTGCATTGGGAGCCTCATCACAACCGCTTGATGATCAATAAATATTGATGGAGGAATCATCAATCATTTATTAAAGCCTTGAGAAGTGAGAGACAACACAAACCCCTTAGAGGTTAAAGAGAAATGCCAGCATAAGCGGTTTCCCTGCTTTCAATGAGAGGAAACTTGTTGAGGCTACCGTTTAAGGATATTATTAGTTTTGGCCAAAACAAAGAGAAGAGGATGTTTCATCAGAGCATACAACAATATCGCCATTCTTCTTATTTAAAATGGTCAAACTCATCTTGTATCATATAATAATCTGTACTTTTTGTTACTCAGATGAATAATGACCTTTGTTTTTGCTTTTTTTTCTATGTATTTCAAATGCTGATTAGAGGTTACTGATTGGGCATTCATTGTATACCAACTGTTGTTATAAATAGTTGTTGTTTTTTCATTTTTGGTAGTTCATTTTAAGTGATAGTAAGGTCATTTCACCACTAAATGTAGAAAAGGCCTCTCCATGTGAAGCTGCAACTAAACATTAAAGGATCCAAGACTCAAAACGATGGTGGCAGCTCTACAAAGCCGGTAACTTGAAAGTGACCAATATTACATTTGACTGGTGATATAACACACCTGATAGTGGTACACAGGATTTTTGTATGCTCTCTCTTTGTTGTTTATATACATAATAAGTCCTAAAGTATTAATGAATATACATTATGAAAAAGCTTGACAGTGCCATCTTCCAAAGACGCCATCTCAGTGTCTTTTATAAGTTCTTCTTTGACCATAAATAGTAGATATTTGATAACAATAATAACTGACTATAAAGGCTTTTGAAAGTTGTTTTCATTTTGATGATGGAAAAGTGAACAACTGTTCTGTAGGTTTTAATTTGTTTTAACAAGACATGCAAGACAGGCAGTATTCAAGAAAGGGCAACAAAGACTAATATAATTAAAAAGTAGTGGCCCTAAAATCGATCCTTGAGGAACCCCACAAGTTATAGTGTACAGTGTTTTGACAAGGTATCATCTATTGAGAAAGGAGGAAAACCTGTTGAAAGCAGTTTCACACAGACCAATGTGTCCCCTCAGTCTATACAGTAATGTGGTCGTCAACCTTATGACAACAGTGCTCGGATCAAGAAGCACCAAAACTGAAAGTTTATTTTCTAGATTTATCCTCATATCATCTACTGGGCTGTCTCTGTGTGATAAGCCTGAAAAACATTGAAACATTTTGAATATATAGTTTGAGTTGAGATAATGTAATTGCGTTAAGACCAGTTTCTCTGAAATTGAACTTAAAAACGGAAGATAAGAGATTGGTCTGTAGGTTTTCATGTATCTAGGCTACTCATTTTTTAAAGAGGCTTCACTATTGCAGTCTTAAGGCCTTTGCACACCAAGTACGTATTTTTCGTATGTGGCTTTTTTAATCCGTCATTCGATAAAAAACGTTATGCACAGAAACCTTGCACACTGAGTCCGATGCATTTTATTATTCTATTCGTTGCGAAAAATCCACAAAACGAGATAAAACTGAATTAATTACATGGGTGCAATGGATAGCGCTAGTCCCAAATAGGGCTAATGAATGAATGATATTAGCAAGAAGCTATTGTTTAGCTGCCTAGAGCACAATCACTACCTTCTAATCTTTTGTGCATTTTCGTACACCTTTGTTTTGCACCCTTCCCTGATTCCAAGCTGTTTTTAATCACCTGTCACAGTCTATCTTTAAATTCTGCATTGCTTGTATTCTTTTATTTCTTTATCGTTGAGTGCTTTGTGCTGGGAGACGAAGTGAATGTTTATCAGATGCCATTTTGGAGGATGACGTTTGCACAGATGGTAGCTCTGAGTTGTCAAACAATCCTCTTTTGCCTTTTGACGGATGCGAAAAAAACGCAGAAAAACAAACCTGTTCCGAAAACTTTAATGATGGACAAAAGTTTCGGATTTTCAGTGTGTAAACTTGATTGACACAATGTGAGGTCGTATTTATTTTTAAAAGTGCAACAATTTGGGATGAAAAATACAGACTTGGTGTGCAAGGGCCTTTAAATGTGTAGAACACCCAGCTGTATAACTGAGATGGCACACTGACATTAAAACTGGCACATCTGCATGTTTAGAGAATCAGATGGTGGGATCACACATGGCCTGGACAACTCTAGTGAAGTACATAAGTTACCTGGTCAGTTCATGACATTAAACCTACGAGTTGGCTTGATATCAACAGCGACGGAAGTTAAGACCACGTCTTTAGGTTGTCAGTATTGCCACTCTTATGGCTCCAGCATTAGAGTTATAAATTCATCCGTAGAGGATTGACATCATAAACTCCAGAACCTTGTTTCATGGTGTGGCCTGGTGGTGAAGCAGTGTGGGGCATCAGTTTACATCTGGGGAGGCAAATTTATCATTGTGGGGCTGTCAGCAGTATATCACTGTCTTTACCTCACCCCAAAGCCTGCAGCCACCACGGGGAGTTGACAGATTTGCCTATATGTGTGTGTGAGAGAAAGAGACTGAGGGAGAAGGATGGGTTCCCCCCCAAGGCGCCCTCACCTTAAATGACCTTGTATCAAAGTGATGTAATGACACAAATGATTGATGCTATAGCGTAACAATGTGGACTTTCCTTGTGCTCACACTATTGTGTGCATGCACAGACACCCATCTCCAATGAGATGTATTTGTTTAATGGAAAGATAGACAGGACTGCCAACTCTGCTACGTCACCATCCAAATGAGAGGCTACACTTTCTCCTTGAAGACGGCAAAACCAGCCACAGCAATGCGCAGCTGCAGCAAGACTATTATTATTGAAATTCAAAATAAATTTACTTCAGCTTTGCCCCCCCAACACAAATAGTGCCCACTGATTTATTTTTGCTTGAAATGCCCATCCCTAGTTAAAAGTTCTCGAAAAAAGCTAGCAAGTGAATCTCGAGTTCACAATATTTTATCACAGATTTTGTATTCATTAGACATGGTGGTGTTGTAGTGGACTGCATCATAATGAGAGGTGTTTCTAATCAATCTGAAATCTAATTTTCCATGATTGTAGGCTGAGCTGTTGCATTGGGTGGCATTAGATTTTACATGAGTATGTAATACAGTGGCCACTGAGTTTAGTTCTGCTACATTAAATCATTTTAGTTTTTCAGACTTTGCTCTAATCTTTGAAAAAAACTTGTAAGTTATTGGATAATTTCACCTCTTTGGGACTTGAGGAAATTATTAAAATAAAACAAGGGAAAATGCTCTTTGGTTGTTCTGGTTACAACTAGGGCTGTCAATCGATTAAAATATTTAATCGCAATTAATCTCATGATTGTCCATAGTTAATCGCAATTAATCGCAAATTAATCACACATTTTTTATCTGTTCAAAATGTACTTTAAAGGGAGATTTGTCAAGTATTTAATAGTCTTATCAACATGGGAGTGGGTGAATATGATTGATTTATGCAAATGTATGTATATACAGTATTTATTATTAGAAATCAATTACCAAAACAATGACAAATATTCCAGAAACCCTCTCAGGTACTGCATTTAGCATAAAAAATATGCTCCAATCATAACATGGCAAACTGCAGCCCAGCAAGCAACAACAGCTGTCAGTGTGTCAGTGTGCTGACTTGACTATGACTTGCCCCAAACTGCATGTTATTATCATAAAGTGGGCATGTCTGTAAAGGGGAGACTCGTGGGTACCCATAGAACCCATTTTCATTCACATATCTTGAGGTCAGAGGTCAACGAACCCCTTTGAAAATGGCCATGCCAGTTTTTCCACGCCAAATTTTAGCATAAGTTTGGATCGTTATTTAGCCTCCTTCTCGACAAGCTAGTATGGCATGGTTGGTACCAATGGATTCCTTATGTTTTTTTAGTTTTATATGATGCCAATATCTTCAATCTAGCTTTAAAACTGATCCTCCGAAAGGTCGAATAGCAGCCGGGCCCGACAGTTGCTCATTGGATTTTTAAGAGGTTAATTAAAAATGGCAAGTTGCGTTAATGTGTTAAAGAAATTAGTGGCGCTAAAACAAATTTGCGTTAACGCGTTATCGCATTAACGTTGACAGCCCTAGTTACAACACGTAAAACATTTGTAATCAGTGACGATGGGTCACAAGTAGACATTGCTTTGTTTTAAGGGTTCACTGAACACTGGTGTAAAAGTACTATTCACATAATATAGCATTTTATTTTGAAGGAGTCGGATAGTGTAATCCTTCCTTGAGACTGTAATTTTAGACAATTTCAACTTTTTTAATTATTATTATTTTGAACAGGTGATAGTGGACTTTTATCCCATCTGAACTGGACCTTCACACTGAAGTTTTGTCTTGACACAGAAAGGTAGTCCTGTCTAGATGAGAGTGCCTCCACAATGTTCAGCTGTACACCAGCGCCAGCATTTTTAACCATGTGTAGAATTTGGGGTGATGAATCATCTTAGGTTTGTGTATGAGTGTGTGTGTGTGAGTGTGTGTGTGTGTGTGTGTGTGTGGATGTATTACTGCGTGTCTCTGCCTGAGGTAGAATAGAGGGAATGACAGTTTGGTTTGAAAATTAAATCAGTTTACTGTAGCCGTCGACATTTGAGCTTATTCTGCATAATGGTCTGGAAATAGTTCACAATGAGTAATTTCAGCAGAGACAGAGAGCCTGGCAGGTCTACTCAATAAGCACTCGTCCACAGTATAGTGACACATCTTGCACAGTGAAAATAGGGAGTTAATGAAACCACTCGCGCACAGACAGAGGAGGAGTGATTCACACGTTGCTGATAAATGTAATTGTAGGCAAGAGTTCAATTGCCGCTTCTAAAATATGAGATTTTGACAAAGGCCTTCGACACCAGCGGGCGTATTACACTTGACACGTTATTAACACCCACCCTTTCCCCCTCTGACTGCCTCTCTGTCTCTCTTTTAGCTACAACTCTGTCTCTCTTTTAGCTACAACTCTGTCTCTGCATATCTGCCTTTTCTCCCCCTCCCTCTGTTTTATCTGCTTTCTCTCTCTTGTTCCCAAGACCTGCCCTTAGCGCATTACATCAAATCTAAATTACTCCAAAAACGGTTAATTAAGTAGCTGGTAAGGTTAAAAAAAAACATGCATAAAGTAAAGTATCCCGCCACTTTATAATTAGCCCTCAGTTGGCAATTCGTTCATAGGAGGAGAACTAAAGTGTTGTATGTGAAAGATAGATAGACCAACAGAACTTTGACCTTGGCAATCAAAGGGACAGACAGGGGAAAACAAAGAGCCAGCCTCTCTGGCCTCGTCCCACCATATTCCCCCTGTCTCCCTTGGTTGTCATTGGTGATTAATAGAGATCTTAAGTCCACAGTGGGGTCCAAACGCTGTGATTAGAGGAGATTGCACCTGTCACACGCACACAAACCGACAAGGCAGACAGAGGTGACCTGAACATGGGCCGGGCCATATCTCTTCTCGGATAAACACAGAGGCTCAGCTCGTCAATCGAGCACTGACAGCAGCAGCCACACAGACGGGTCAGTGTCACGATTATAGATTATACAGGAGCTCTGCAAACTTTGCAGCACGACTCCACAGGCAGACCACAGTGCTTCATGCATCGGTGTGTAAACCCTGACTCCAGACGGCCGCAAGTTAGAGGTTCATTCTCCAAACCATCCACTTTTGAGCCTGACTGTCCTGTATAACGTCTGCATGGGGCTTCACAGTCCCATAGGATGTTGAAACTTCTCAAGTGAATTGACAGGGAAATATGGAAATCAGCTAAACTGAATTTACAAGGTTTAAACCAGTAATAAACATTAGAAAGATAATTTGAAAAAAAAAAAAAAATTATCAGACAGAGAACTTTTAATTGCTTCCTGAGGAGCAGCCTCCTTGAGGTGCTGAAAGATTAAAATGGTCAAAAAATTATCGAATACGTTTTTTTTCTTCTTTTTAAAAAAAAAATATATATCTTAAAGAAAGCTGAAGATGACTTAATGTAATCGCGAGGGGAAAAAAAGTTCCAACAAACAAAATCCATTTTATAGTTCTGGGGTTTTAGCCAATAGATTCTCTATACTTAAAACTTTTATCAAGTTTAACACTCAAAACAACAGTTTAAAGAGCCTCTGTATGATCACAAAGACACTGTGTAATAGTGCAGATTGCAACCAACTGAGTACCCATCCGCTCACTCTTCCCTTTCCAAGACCGCGGTAACTTGACCCGGCGAGTGCAAAACCGCTGTAACGCCGTTCACCTCACTCAGAGGCCATCCTTGCCATAATAACACTACTTTAAGAGCAGCGGAAGTATAATGCACTCTAAGGCTCACATTACTGCAGTTTCACAAGCGTGTCAGAGAACTACGGTGGCCTTCAGGTAACGTAATAACTCGAAAGGCTTTCTTTAGTGCCAGTGTTTGGTTTGTCAGTTCTGGGCTACTGTAGAAACATGGCGGTACAACATGGCGGACTACGTAAAGAGGACCCGCTCCCTAGATATGGAGGACTAAAAAGCTAACAGTATGCAGTATGTTTGACATGTTATATAAATATGCTACTTCTGGTGGAGCTTCAGAGTTTTGAGGAGTCAGTAGCGTGACGTGGAAGTGGTGTATTAAGTTGTTATGTTGTGAATAAACTATAAAAGTGTTTGAAACATCCTGAACGTACGGATTAACGACAGAGAAGCTGAATATACTGAAGGAGAGGTTTGAGTAGTTTCAATGGACACATTTTTTGCCATGACTGTGGTGACGATTGGGATCCATTGTAATCGTTGAATACAGCTGCTGCCCTCCATGAACGAACCTTTCAGAGCTACCTTTCAAGCCTAAAGGGGCGAGTATTTGACACTCAAAAGATAGATTATCAATAGAGTATTCCTTTAAGAAGCTTGTGCGTTTCTTCCTTTCACTCTGAAAGGCCAGGAGGCGACCAAGTGGAAACTATTAATTGAACTCAGGATGACTGTTGCCTAGTATTCCTCTACTATTAATATTCTATTAATAGCATTTAAAATGGATCAACTGAAAAGCATTTCAACAACAATCAGTCACTCTTAATAGACACGTGTGGTCATGCATCTGCTTGTTATCTGTAGTTTTGTTCTTTTTTTTTTTCTTTGTGCTTCCATGTGTTAACAAAGGCATTTCCCTGCTTCTGTTTCTGCATTTACGTGTGTGTGTGTGTGGTTTGCATGATTGAGTGTGCATGTATAACAGGTGCAGCACCGCTGGGAGAATTTCAGAATAAAACATGATAAATCTCGACCCCCTTCAAGGTTAATCTCTCTGGAGGTGTAGGATCCATATATATCTCCGCCATAATGAGCCATCAGCTGCCACGCTCCGCAGACAAGAGCCGGGGCGTAGATTCACTGTCACTGCCACGACGCATGTGTGTGAGCGTGTGTGAGCATGTGTGTGATCGTGTGTTGTTGTGTTTCTACACTTGATTACTCTTAGAAAGGTTATTTTAGACATCGACATACGCAAAACTAATTGAAAAGAAAAAGACAAATTGGATGACAAAGGGAACATAAAAGATGACAAAACAGAGGAGGGTGCACGTGTTAGTAGAAAGTCTGATGTGCGCGGAGCGGATAAAGAAAATGTTTTTAAAAAAAAAAAAAAAGAAAAGGGGGTTCATGCTTTGGTTCTCTGAAAGAAGAGGGAGAGGCGGAAACTCTAATTAAGGATAAGAGACTCTTTCTGTCTCTCTCCTTTCTTTTGTGTGCCTCAGCAACTTTTACAGCACTTCTTTTTTCCCTCCCTCCTCCTCCCTTTTTTTCTCATTTACTGCAGTGGCAAGCACATTCCCCCACTCTCTGTTCAGTGCCTGCAGCATTGGAGAGTGCTGTACAGCCTCCTCTCAGGGCACACACACACACACACACACACACGCATAATACAGAAATGCGTACAACCCACACACTCGCATTCGTAACTTCTGCATTTTTGGGGCATGATGCACATGCTTAATCATGTGTTAACACAAAATAAAGACAAATATTGTGCCGCGAGGTGCCCCCGTTGGGCAACAGCAGGGGGTGTAGGGACTCGAAAAGATGACGTGATTCCCCTCTCTGATCTCTGCTAATGGGTTTGTTTCCAAAGAGAGTTAAAGGAAAAATGAGAGAAGCCGCGGGACGGAGGAGGACGGGAAGTAGATAAGGGGAGATGCAAAAAGATGCAGGAGTGAGGGGGAGAGAGGAAGAGGACGAGAGAGAAGAGAAGAGCAGCAGGAGGAGAGGAGGGATGAGATGTAGGTGGCAAAAAAAGAGAGGAGGGGGAAAGGAAAGGAGGGAGGGAGTCAAGCGAGGATAAGAGATAGATGAGATGGAGAGATGCTGTGGATGTCTTAGCTAGGAGACTATTAGCATTCACACCCTGATGCCTCCCCCTCATTCTCCCATCGCACCCTCTATCTTGTCCATCAGTTTCCATCTAAGCCTTTAGGGTGAAAGATTCACTTACACACAGGCGCGCGCGCACACACAAACACACTGTATGGCGCATTTTGTTAAGGAAATTCTCCTCACGTAATTTCCTAAATAGTTTTTTTTTTTTTTTTTAATACTGTTTCTTTTTGCTGGCTGATTGTCAACAACAGTGACTGCTCAACTGATGTGAAAACGGCCCTCGCCGCTGACCTCTTTTCCTATTTTTCTATTGTTTCCGGGACATTTGCATCATCGGAAAATAAATGTCTCAAAGACACGCTGATGAGCTGTTATGAAATAATCTGTGTCCTCTTCTTTCACATCCATTATTATCATATTTTGCTGTTTTTTCCTCTGAGACAAGATCTCTCATTACACCTCATAGTAATAGCCTGGGAGAGATCAGGATGCACACACGCACGCACACACACACACACACACACAGTGAAATGAGATGAAAGTGAATGTTCAGAGTGCCAATGTACTGCTCCCCTATAGATTGAACACTTGCAATGGATGGATAGATAGATAGATAGACAGATAGACAGATAGATGGATAGATGGATAGATGGATAGAATACAATACAATAGAAAAGAAGTACTGTCTCTGGCCACATGCCCCCCTCCCTGACACCCTTGTGTGCATTTGTTTTTTCTTTTGCTCCAGTGAACGATTAGCTCTGCCTGGATGGAAGAACACGCCGCTCGTTCTAATTTGAAGCACAAAGAAACCCAGGCACAGTCTATTGTGTCGCTGATGATCTCACTTGTTTACTGTAATTATACCAGCATCTAAAAATGGAAGCGGCGATGACAGATCGATGTACACCCAGCATCTTTACTGTTGTCCTACTTCAATAACAGCTCAGAGACAATATGAGATGTTTCGCCCCTAAACAGTCTATCCTTTGGTTGACTAAAGCTGCCCCGTGATCCAAAGGTCAAAGGTTTGCCCCTGAAAGAAACTTTAAAAGGGGAACACCACCTAAATTAA
>CAKAKR010066781.1:12500-38755 GCA_916700685.1 Adelosebastes latens
ATAAATTGACAGAAAGTATAGAATATAATGCCTGATAAATGACACTAGAGCTGATGAAGCTGCACAAAAGATGAGAAATACTGTATAATAAATGTGAAAACGTTAAACTCAAAATGTGTCATTACTTTCTTCACATTCACTGTGATTTTATGTTGTTTATAAAATGTCCACCAGTCGATCTTGTTACCGTTAGCGACAGGATCTTTTGTGCAATATTTGTAAGAAAAAATCAGCATCAACATCCCCGTACCAGCAGTGTGATTTCAGCAGAATCCTACAAGCTCGAGGGTTTTGCATTGCTTCGGGGGATTTGGGCCAAAATACTGTAAGTCTATATATGGTAAGAGCTGCTGTAGCAATTTAGAGATATCTGCCAAGTACAATAAATACACAGGAATGAGTGTTGGTGACATTGCTGCAGGAAAAAAAAAATGACAAGTCGCAGTGACATTTCTGACACATTTTACAGGAACAACAGTACTTAGTGTCCAGTGGATGGGGACAGCAGACTATAAATATCACCCTACATTTTTACATTTAACATGCCGTCAATATGTGCGTTCATACAGAGTGGCAAAGATGGCAGCTGTAGCAGGTAACGTTCTAGGTAGAAGACAGGTGTACGAACAAATATGCTCCATTTTGATGACATTTAACTCTTTGTCTTATGGAGATAAAAATGGAATTATTGTAAGGCGCTTTGGATAGTCGCATCTGAGAAATGAGTGTGATGTAATGAAAGTTACAAGTCACACTAATAAATGTCTGTGAGGATCCCTATGTGGTTCACAATAGGAAGTGGTGTGTATCATAAGCAGCAATGAAAAGGGTCTTTCTATCATTTATACATAATGTATACAAAGTGTTTCAAAAAAAGATTAAATGATAAACAAAAAATCAGTAACATAAATAAGAAAAAAAGAACAATGAAACTAAAACCTGCAGTATTTAAATTTCTTTGCCACTTGGGGGAAGTGCAACAAGTTTTAAACACAACACTGACATATTATTACGTTGCGTGTTGGAAAACCGTTGCCTATTTCAACATGTCCTCATACAACAGTCCTCATACAACGGTTTGTATATCTTACAAAAAGTTATTCCTCATTTTTGTGCGCTCTCCTACGAATATCCAGCAACACGTGTCAATTTCCACATCTAACATGAATACAGTCTTCTCAAAATAAACTTCCATCTTCACAGGAAACAACTTGGTTAGGTTTAGGCAACAAAATTATTTAGTTTGTGATTTGTGATTTGGGTTAAAATAACTCTAGAAGTTGCGTAACATAAGTACGGAAGTTAAGTGAAATAAATCAACTTTGACACAAACAGCAGTGTACTGGGTGAAAGTCCTGTGTTTTCTTCACCTACCTGTCCATCCTGACCTCCTCTCACACAGAGTTTGTCGCTCTTTATACTTGTTATATTATACTGGTTCACGATTACGTGGACTAAATACGCATTCATTTTGTGGGATGTATACAAACTACTGTGCATTACTTTTCGTTGGTAGCTACGAACGGTGTATGAGAACAGCCTGCCTATTTACAAATGCAGCAGACATGAGAGTAGTGTGTCTGGCCACTTTCAACAATACAGGGCAGCAAAATACTGCTTTTCAGCCTTGTGTTACTCTTTAAACATGCAATAACCGATTTGTTGGCCACTTGGGGTTGCTAGAAGCAAGCGTGAACCAAACACTGACATATTATCATGTTATAATGTTGATATGACAAACTATTTTAAAGCATTTGTTTGTGGCCACCTGATGAATGTAAGTCCAATATTCCCTCTCTTTTAGCTCTGGTTTGGTCTCTACCAACTCCAGAGGGAAATATCCAGCTCTTTAACTGCTCCACCAGCTAGTTGCTAACTTTGTCCATCTGCTGTTTGATGCTGAGCAGGTAGCATAGAGTTGGTTATTTAGAGTTTGTTAGTGAAAAGAGCTGCCTGCTGTTCTGTGGCTGCGAGACAACGCTGATGAGCGTGGTGATAGTGAAACAAAACATTAAATTTGCGTCCATAAAAAAGAAAACAAGCTCAAAGACGCTATGTAGAACTGAGGAGAACTGCAGAGTCTGATGCTAATCCTCTGTGAATTTGGCACTAAGCGACTCTCTCACATTACACAGTCATTTGAAGAAATTGTGATTATAAAAATACTGATTAAAGCAGCTTGACAAACCTTTAGAATAAAAGGGTTATGAAAATGACAAAACAGCAGAAAAAGCACAGGTGTTACTAATAACATTAACAATGGCTCTGTTGAAGAGTCCCAGTATGTAGTGACAGTGCGCCAGCATGAGCAATACCAGGACCCTGAAACTAAAGCAGCTTAAACCTGCAGTAGGCAGAACGTTTTTGGCATCATTGGGCAAAAATTCCATAATAACCTTTCAGCATATTGTAATTCAAGTGACTTCTGCACCTCCTCATGGCTCTGTTTTCAGGCTTTAAAAAATCTAGCCCGTGACAGGAGACTTTGGCCAATCACAGGTCATTTCAGAGACAGAGAGCGTTCCTATTGGCTGTGCTCCGGCTGGTGGGCGGTGCTTGGTATTTTCTCAACTGTCTCAACATGGCTGCCGGGTCACAAACTTTCTAATTTTACAGCTACACAGTACACTACAAGATGTTTCCGAAAACATTTGAGGCGAGAAATAGGCATTACAGTAACAGAATTTTGATTCATATTTGATCAGCGCTGCCTACTTTGACCGTTTGATCGGAGTTCGCGAGTGATTGACAGCTGCTCAGAGACGGCAGGCTCCAGCTCTGCTCTGATTGGTTGTTTTCCTCTGCTCTGTGAAATCTTGCAGATGCCATTAGGAGCACCAGAGGACACCGGAGGACAGAGGCACCTGATTTTTTTCAGATTGCCTGTCTCATGCACTTCTGTCAGGATATGACCGTTTTATAAAAATAACTTCTGTTAATCATATTTGCTCCATATCTACACTGCTGCTTTAATAGAATTCAGCCATCATTCATTTTATCATTTGCACCTGTGCATTTCCTGCTGCGACATGTCAAAATGTTTCCTCAGAAAATCAGTGCTACGGTGCCGCCCACGCTGTTTGAATGATAAATGATCCCCTGTAGAAGCAGACACACCCTTGCAATTAGTACCAAAGATGTCACCAACCTATTAAGTGTGTCCTTTATGGTGATACAAGTGCTGGTGGTACTGTGTGTGTGTGCGGTCTTTGGTGACAGTAATGTTAGATGGTGTTTCTTTGAAAGATCAGAGATGCTGTCCCCCTCACTACACTGCATCTGAACTCGATACGTAGTGAGAGCCAGTGTTTGGTGACATTACCGTAGCGTGGCACTTACTGGAAGGCCACTGCTTTTAATTACCAACAGCTGCAAGAGCCTTTTATAATGAGGGGCTCTCTCAGACCTAATTATTAGCAGCTTTACTGTTGCACATACAAGCTGGCACACACACACAACCACACATCTCTTTACTTCAGACCAATTAAAGATTCAACATTTAGCCCCTCTTTCTATCTATCTGACTCTCGTATTTCCTGCCCTCTCTTCCTCTCTGGTGGTTTATCCTAATTGGTCGTCTTGGGTTCTGTGTCGTCCTGTGAAAACCTGCTATTCACTTTGGTTTCAGTTTTTAGCTTTATCGCTTATTTACTTAGTGTCTTGTGATACCCTGCAGGCTCTAACATTAAGCAGCGTCTGGCATTCATGACTCACCCAGTATGTGTTGGCTTTTTCTAAAAACTCATTCACCATCCTTGGAAGTCTAGACAAGTTTGTTTTCTCCTAAATTTGGCTTCTAATCCAATGAGGCTGGTTCAAGAGAGGAAGATCAGATGCCCCATTAGCCTATTGCTGTTTGGACCAATGGTCAGGTCCATAGACTGTATATAAAGATGGCCGACATGACAGCTCCCCAAAAGTGAAGCCAGAACATCTCGATCGTCCCCTGGTGGCCGGCTGCAGTATAGCTCATAAATCCCGCCTCCTCCATGTTAGCGTATAGGACATGGGCCAAACTAAAAGGTCAAAGTACACGCTCGGGAATGTACGAGAGAGGGGGATGTAACTTTCCATAACCGTCACCAGTCTGTGTAATAGAACATGTGTCAATTTGATCATAAATGTATTTATAGAGATACAGTATTATAGTTAGGTGTTGTGTCTTTCTAACCAAACAGCTAGTGTGGTGCTAACGTAGCAGCTAGGTGGCTCACACTAAGAAGCTGCAGCCGCATTCAGCTTGCGATTGGCTCAGGCGGGTGTGTGGGCAGGACCTCAATACCGTGGCTCCAGCCCCTCTGATCACTACTGCGCAGACTCTGGCTTCAAATAACGTCAAAATCTCAAGATGGCAGCTCCCGTATCCGGGATATTTTGGCTTCAATTTTGTACAGTGGGAGGAAGTGGAGACGCATCGTCCATCTATATATATGCAGTCTATGGTCAGGTCCTAATGAATTGATGTGAAGTTGTTGCCGGTGCAATGTCAGTTAGACCAAGTGTGGATGTAAACTCATATATACTCTATTCAGTCAGCCGTCGCCACACAACAGGAAGGAATCACTCTTCTTGTTGTTTTGTTATCATAAAATGTTTCCGCCTGTAACTCAATCTGGATTCTTGATTACTGAAATGCATACAGTCAATACACATTACATAAACAGTAACAGTCCAAATGTCACGCAAACATCAATATAAAGCCTTAACAGTTAACATTTGCCCATTTCAACTATTTTTCAAAAGGCGGATACTTTTTCTGTTGTTTTTTGTGTCTTCTGTGACAAAGAGTATTGACTCAGATTTTTTTTTACACCTGCTAAAGGTCATTTCATTCATACTCTTGCATAAATTCGGCCCTCTAAATGTTAGCTTAGCCCCTCTGATATTTAGGGCTCTAATGGACTGTTTGACTCAGACATTGTCAGGAGGAGCGTTGGTTTTGCTGTGCAGTCGTCTGCTGTGCTTGACCTTTTAATTCCCCTCTCACAATCATTAGAAACACAGATACATGCAGAGAGGGGATAAAGAAATCACTAGGACATAAAGTACAGTAGCAAATACACAAGAGAAAGAACACACTTGTGGAGTTCTTTCAAAACCACGTTTATAATATTGTCTTTAAACATCTGTTTTGTTCATGTATTTATTAGGCCAGTCAACATTAATGCGATTATAACCCAAAATCGTTTTAACGCCACTAATTTCATCTTTCATCTTTCGGAGGTTGTAGCGGGCTCAGTTTTAAAGCTAGAGTGAAGAACTAAAAAACCTAAGGAATCCATCGGTAACAACCATGTCACACTAGCTTCGTTAGTCGCGAAGGAGGCTTAACAACACTACGAAGTTACTGCAAAAAAAACGGCATGGCCATTCTTAAAGGGGTCCCTTGACCTCTGACCTCAAGATATATAAATGAAAATGGGTTCTATGGGTACCTACGAGTCTCTCCTTTACAGACATGCCCACTTTATGATAATCACATGCAGTTTGGGGCAAGTCATAGTCAAGTCAGCACACTGACACACTGACAGCTGTTGTTGCCTGTTGGGCTTGAGTTTGCCATGTTATGATTTGAGCATATTTCTTATGCTAAATGCAGTACCTGTGAGGGTTTCTGGACAATATTTGTCATTGACTTATTGTTGTTAATTGATTTCCAATAATAAATATATGCGTACAGTATATTTGCTTAAAGCAAGCATTTTTGTGCACTCCCATGTTGATAAGAGTATTAAATACTTGACAAATCTCCCTTTAACCTTGCATTTTGAAAAGATAAAAAAATTGTGTGATTAATTTGCGATTAATCACGATTAAATATTTGAATCGATTGACAGCCCTAATTAATTTCCAAATAGGCATACTAGTCGCTTGCTTTGACATAACCACCGTGGTAATAAAGTAGAGCATGGATTTAATGAGTGGAGGCATTTTGCAGGCAGGAACGTTTTTAGTTAGTGGGGCAATAACTTACACAATTTGAGTTGCAATGGTAGAGTTGCGCTGTTCCTGTAGTAAGGATGTGACAACACCGGTGTTACCGATTACACTGGATATTTTACAAGAAAAGATGACGGTCAATATGGGTTGCGCGCTTACTTTGATCTTTAACATCTGGTGGCTGTGTGTCTGGCCTCTCCAGTAGAGCTTTCGCTGCGGGGCCGCAGGTTTCCACCCGGCTCTGCTCTGCCAAGCACACCGGCAGTGAACACTCCGTCCTCCTCACGACGATTATCTCATTAACCTTATGGTTCCCTTATAGCATTGGGTTTAAACCTAAAATATTGCCAAATAAGCGCTATTGCTTTTCGCTTCGACACCAAATTCTCTGCCATCGTTTTGCCTGTCAACTCTCTCTCATCCCGTGTGTGAAATTTGACTCCTGCTACTCTGTGCTGAGACTCCGTATGGAGCAGACACTATTCAGTTTGTAGAGTCCATTGTCCCACCATGTATTGATAAAAAGATAGGCGAAAATGAACTAAATGGGTTTTATTTCTGTAAAAAAAAAAGCAAAACAACGGTGGGGGCGGTGGCAAGTAATATAATCAATGAGTGCCCAAACACTGTGTAACACCGGTAACACCGACTACCGCGGCAAGCCTATCCTCTTGGCTATCTGCTTATGCTCGTTGACTCCAGGGAAGTGAAGAAGAGTTCGGTTGTAACGTTAGTTATCCAGCATAGGCTAAGTGCGGATGACATGCTTGACAAAATCCATAGAGCCCTGAAGTCCCGCCCCCGCTGCTGCACAGAGCGCTGTTCACTTGTTTATTAAAAGTTTATTAATATTGAATGTATCACATGTCCGAATTGCACCAAATTCAACAAAGCACTCCCTTGGGCCCCCAGCAATACATTTGCCAAGTGTGAAGCCGATCGGATGATATCTTGAGATATATGAAGGATATACCCACAGACAGACAGACAGAGATTGCTTGCTTTGTAGTTAGGTTGTTGTTGGTGTTCTGTAAAATGTGGCCACTATAATTATATTGTGGTACTTTTAAGAACTTTCCGTTCACTTACTGGATCTGGATCTCTCCCAGTTCCACCCCCACCACCTCCTTTCCACTATTGATTGTCCTTCATCTGCTCAACATTGCATTTAAGCCACACCTAAACGGTTCAGAAAGCTCACTTCTGTGGGCTGTGGTTTTTAAGAAAAAAGAAAAATCTGACGCTGCATTCTGCCATGGCCTCGGGAGTGGGATGAGAAATATCCCAATTAATCAGTAAACGGGGGGAAAAAAAAGAAAAATAAACCCTTGAGTCAAGTCCAGTCCATGTCCCCTTTAATCAAACCCACCCCAACTTCCCTTTAATCACAGCACTTTTCTCTAATGCTAAATAAAGCCTGGAGGGCACAAGGGGCCGAGGGGGCGAGAAAATCCCCAGGAGATTGTCTGTCATCGGTTGAGCGTGTTACTGGAGTGGAAAATTAACCTCTTCTTTCACCTGACGCAGAGATGGAGTGAGGTAGAGATGTAGGTCCATCGTGCACCGAGAGTACATCCTGTCATTTGTATGCATTGCAGTACCAGCCCTAGTTAAAAATCACGCATTTGCACATTTCGTGTAAGCTCACTTCTTTTCTCTAATAAGCCTCTACTAACATCCCAACCTTACTCCTCTCTCTCCTCCTTCCCCAGTGTAAAGATTAAAAAAACTGCTAAATAAACCATATTTGTCGATTAGCCCACATCTTGTTCCATATACATTTTGTTTCTATCGCTACAGGGTCTCCTCTCTCTAAGAATTTTGAAAGTGAGACAAGATCTCTGCAAAAAATGACGCGTGTTAAGACTTCAGATACTCAAATCTTTGGTTCTCTGTAAGGCTTTCCTCCATCTCAATGATGAAAGCTCTGTCAATTGGCTCTTCGTAGCAAGAGTTTCTCGCACACACACACAGACACACACACACACACACACACTCGCCACCAGCATCCTCATTAGGGCTTCCTGCCACTTCAGCACTTCGTATCCTGTCTGGTTTTAGCAGAGCCAATTTAAATGTCTTGCTTGTAGATTTGAATCATTTATGGGTGAAGTTTGACATTTTTTAACCATTCCAGGATTTTCCATTGTATACACTGTAATACTTGTATATACTGGTTCTTATTCAAGCTGCTGTGTTGACAATGTCAAATGTTTTTTTTTATGTTTTAAGATGGTTTCAAGTTGTTTTTGTTATGTTTTTTATGTAAAGGAATGGGCTGTAGCACTGGGCCCAAGACAAATTTCCCCTCAGGGACAATTATGTTTACTCTATACGGTGATAAAATGCTTTTATTCTTATGTGTGCACCTAAGATGTATGTGTGACTGGGTTTGACTCTATTTCCTGCTTATTCCTCTTAAACTGCTGTCTCTGCATCATATGTAATGCTGTATCTCAGCATTCATGTCACCAAGACACGATTGTGATTCCCAAGTTTAACTAGTCAGGTCTTTCCATCTCTGTGTCCCTGCTTGCACTGAGGAGACTGTGTGACAAGTTACACGTTTATAAATGGATAGAGTTGAGCCGTTGTTTAAAAATCAATACATCACAGGATGACTGAAACCAAAATCATTTTCATATCTGTGAGAAACAGCTTTGTACAAGCAAACAAGTATGTTCAAAGAGCCCAGTAGTGATTCAGTTTAGATTTATTTCATTTAATGTTAATCTGAAAATACACACTCTCCATATAACGCGCAGAGGCATATGTTTTAATTTTTATTTAAGACGTATAAAGACGTAATCGGACCTTCTGGTCGCAAAAAAAATTATACCACGGCAAAGGCATGAGGTGACCCGCCCTACTCTGTCTCTGGTTGGCTTTCCCTGATATTCTTACCCTAAACCTAACTAATCTCACTCCTCATGCCAAAACCTAACCAACCCAACCAACAAAGGCAACGAGTAATAAGAGGCAGAGTCGTGGGTCATGCCTTCGCCAGTAGGATAAACAATCGGGAAGGTCCAATGAGCCATGTGCTTCTGTTTGTTGCAAGGAGAGTGTGTATTTTCGGAACATTGGGCGTTTGTTTTCGGGATAACGGGCTGTCGGACAAATGGACTTTCGGTCCAATGGGACATTTTTCGGACTACTTCGGACTTGGAATAATGGGCAGTCGGAACAATGGGCGTTTGTTTTAGGGATAACGGGATAAAGGGCTGCACAGTTAATCGAATATTAATCGCGATCCCAATTTTGGCTTCCCACGCTTCCTAAAGTAACAGCTAGAGATGCACCGTCAATAAGCAGCCAATTGAAGCCGGACGGTTTTCAGCAGTCTCATATATCCAAGTTTTTGCCGGTCACACTCACATGTGCAGCTGCCACATGATGGTTTTACGTCAGCACAGTCAGTAACGTCACAGTCACAACATGTCGTTGTAGTGGAAGTTCTTCAGTGTGAGTGAAGAAGACATAAAGCTGCAATCACATCTGCAAGTCCAAAATGAGCCGTGGAGGAAAAACCTTAAAACATTTGGAACAACTAACTTAATCAGACACTTATTATGTTGGAAGTCATTCCCATGATGCTGCTCAGAGTAATCACAGTGACCGGCTCGTCTGCCGACGGCACAGAGCTGGAGAGCTCCGTTAACGGAGGTTCCATTGTGTTATATTATGATGTATTCAAGCTCTGCTCAGTAAAAATGAGCATTGGACTACGGCAAATCATAACGCTATCATGACGAGTTCAAATATAATCTTGTAAAATGTAGTTTTTAGCGAGAAACTTGAATAAATCCAGTTGTTTGAAGGAGATGTTTTCACAGCAATATAGAATAGATATTAGAAAGAGAAATGTGACCTGTTTAATTTCCTTACACTACCTCTAAGCAGCTTCTAAGATATAATTAGAACTACTAATGCCAAGATTTTTTTAATCAAAGCAAATGTTTAAATAAAAATATAATCATTTATTTCCTTAAATTTTAATTATGTGTTGTTATATAAATAACGACAATAGATGACAGTGAAAGCAGCGTTCTGTTTATTTAAATGTGGAATTGCAATAAAATATTTTGTCCCTAAAATCTATGAGTAAATCGTGATAAATAAATGTGATCTCAATATTGATCAAAATAATTGTTATTATCCTTTTGGCCATAATTATGCAGCCCTACCTCACTGGCTACCTAATAGCCGCCACATTGCAATGCGCTCATACAGCGGTTACCACTGATAACGCCGACCCACAGCATCATCGCAGAAACGTAGCGCCCAGGTAATGTAAATGTAAATCGTAAATTGTAAATGTAAACACTGTTAGCTCTGTCAGCACTGTTGCCGTTGTTTGCACTGTTCGTGCTGTTAGCACCGTTAGCCGTCACCATGTTGAGTGCCGTGTGGAGACAATCCCTCAATCATAGATATGATCTGAATCTGGAATTTAGCACCTTTAATAATATTAAAAAACAAAAGGGCAGAGTCATTGCAATAACTACCAATCAAACACCTGAATAAGTCATGTTCACCTAATATTTTTTCCTCCTCTCCCTATTGCTTTTCTGACTTTTTACCTTCTCTCTGCGTTTTACTTTAAACTCTGTCCGTCTCTGTTGCCCGGTATGTTTTTCCTCCCTTTTTCTTTGTTAGGATATGAATCACTGCTAATGTTTAAGACGCTATCTTGGAGTGTGCTTAACCTCTGCCCCAACCATCCACCACTGTTTTCTAACCCTCTTTCTTCTCTCTCTCTCTTTCTCTCATTCACACAGAAGAAGTGAGTCATACACAGAGAGCATTACACACATTTACAGAAATATGCATACATGCAGACAGACACCAAATGGAAAATTTGTCTCTTTCCTACTCTTGATACAAATTGTGTTTGGCACGTGTCTCTGTGTATCCACATCACCCACTTAATGTGGGTTTGTGTCCCTGTGCGGATGTGTGTGATACTTTAATTTACAGGGCATAGCTCTAATGTTGTCATCCCATTGTGAACGTGTCGCCTCGGTTTTTCCTGACGTTATTTGTGCATGTGGGTGGGTCTCTGTCTGAGTGTGTATGTGTGTGTGTGGGCAAGTTTAATCTGACGCTGCAAATGATGTTTGACGTTAATGAAATGTTCAATGAAGCCATGGCCAGAGGGGAGGTGCGGGGAGACACATGCACACACAAAAACACACACATTTACCCACCACGCACCTGTGCATGCATGCACACAAATGGGCATGTTGCACACACATGCACACACAAAGGCATTATTAAAAGGTCCCCGTCACACTAAACAAAGGTGACAGAAAACCACCGTCTCTCCATCCTGAGACTGTCAGCACCAGAGAAACAAAAGCATCGGTTGCTTGTTCAAAAGCTTTCAATGACCTGCGTTTGTGGGTTTTGTGACCTGTTGAGTATTTCAAATTTACATTTTTCAACGTTTTTGAGCTCCACAAATGCAGATGGTGGTGTTGGCAGAAGTTTAGTAACAGATATCTGAAAACCCACCCACATAAAACCAAAACTATCTGCACTGCTAGCTACCATTAATGTGAGTTTTGTTGTGCTTTGGGTGAAATGATGCTTTAATTTGAGTCATAGACCAATTCATGCCTTGAGCCTCTCCCATTCAAATGTCATGTTAACTTTCAGACGTATTTAGCACTGTTTTTAACCTTTCACACTCCCTGGGCTTGCAGGGTCAGAGTTCTGTGATTTGCAAAGACCTGAGCAGCTGGAGAGCAGCCAGGGCTCCTCAGTCATGGCACCTTTGGTTGGTCTGAATCACCGGTCCACAAATCAGGGTCCTTGGGGCCACGGTGCTGCTGAGTTTTTATTCTGCCGAGTTGTTTTCCTTTTGGCTGTCTAATCAGGGACTGGTTAGACCAAGGACGAGAGGTGACTGCAATTAGCCACCTCACAGAATAAAAAATGAGCAATGCACTGAACCCTACGGTAAGTACCGTATTTGAGAATCGGTTGTCCATAAGGTCTGATGACATGGGTGATTGGGACTTGCCCTCAGGGCTTCATAAATGCATGAATGCATGACACCCAGGCTGATCACCAGTTTGAAAAATGTCATAATAATGAAAAACTGCCTCCTCAATTAAAATATAATGCCTCTTCAATAATAAACAAATGCCTCTTCGATAAGGAAATGTGTATAAAGGGGGTTTCAATGAAAATAAACCAATAAACAAAACACAGCCTGGGGGCTTTGGGTTATCATTGGGTAAGCACAAACTCTTGCACAAATAGCACTAAGATCTGATGCAGGTAACCGAGTGGAGAGGTGTTCTTTAATATTCACTCTGGCTAGGTTTCAGAATTTTGGAGGGATTATTGATAATTTTTATCAATTCACAAGTGGTAAAAAATGGTTAAATTTAGCACCAAATATGTGTAACAAATGCCATCAAACCCATAATGATGAATGAGCATGGGGATGACCATTATATACATACTGTATATCATAATGTTCTAAACCCTTCTACATGTTCACAGTTTATTTTAACTGATTAATTAATTCATTCATTCATGTTTATTTCTGATTTATGACTAGAACAACTTGACACACAGTGCTCATGTTCCCAGCTTTCAGATGATGTACACCACGTCTATGTGACATCTCCTGTTGACCTGCTATCTCCCCCTAAAGCTCCCCTGTACCCCCTCAAAAAAGACAAAAACAGGTCTAATGTGAGTCTCAGAGGGTTAAAGATTCTATTATTTCAAAGCTCTGCCAGACGCTGAGCCACGCCGCCGCCCCCCCTGGCGATCGGATCTCCTATCGGCTATCTCAAGTAACCACTATTGGAGGATATGAAAATAGAAACTATCACCCAACCCTAAAGTAGCTCAAGGAAAAACAGCTACTGGCTGCTCAAAACGTCCCCATTAGTTTCCAGATAAAGTAAAACCCAAAGGAAATTTTCCCTCGCCCTGAGTTGAGGGTCTAAGCTTGTTTTCATGTATTATTTTCATAATGCGAGCCCTGAATGTAACAGAGAATAATGGCTATATAAACAAAAAAAATTGCTGGAGGACTGCCAGTTTGAATCCAGTGTGTGTGTGGTGGGCATCCTCTCCTCTCCTCCCCGCCTGCCCCCGTGTTGTTTACATGTAGGTGCCTTTGAGTGAAGCACTTAGCTCTGAACTGCTCCAGCTGAGCTACTTGTTATTAACAGTGAGGTGCAGCTCCCAGGTGTGAATGTGTCTGTATGTGAGTGTGAGGGGGAAAAAACAGGCTACATGCTCAGCAAACCTTGCCAGAGTAAATCAAATTCTAGAAAAAAAAAAAAGGAAATTCCAGTGGGGAGATGTGTTGCGAAGAATAGTAGAAGATTAACGTCTTATTTGTCCTCGCAATCAGCAGCACCATGAGTGCAACCTTATAGGAAAGTGGAAGTATAGAGAAGAGACCGTATAGAGATTTGGCTATCACAGTTAACTGCATTTACCATGAGACCATCACACACACACACACACACACACAGATATACACAAAGACAATAGGAGGGAGAGGCAGCAAGAGAGTGCGGGGAGAACGCGAAAAAGAGCGAGCGAGATAGCAAAATGGAGCAGGTGGGAGGAAAGAGAGGAGATAAGACTGATAGAACAAAAAGTGGTAAAATGCATGTAGAGAGGAGTCATTAATCTTTGAGATGCCCCTTCCTCTTTTGTTCTAAATTGCCTGCTATTTATAGGCTGTCGTCCGGGCTGCGCCCGGGTGTCGAGGATGTTCTCATTGGTCCAGAGAGAGGTCAGAGGTCAAGTGATTTAACTCCAATTGCAGACTGTGTGTCTCCTATGTGTGTGTGTGTGTGTGTGTGAGAGAGAGAGAGAGAGAGAGAGAGAGTGTGAAATGATTTAACTATGCTCTGAATGTGTGTCTCCTGCGGCTTCATTATCCAAGCTGGAGAATCACACACTGAGGCAGCAGAATCACCTTTTAATGGGACTATTTTCAGCAAAATGGAAAGGAATGAGATAAAGCAACACACACACACACACACACACACTCAAGTGATATAAGACATTTACGATCAGCAATAATGCAAAATATTCTTCACAGAGGCATCAGGACAACTTTTCAGCTAGTTGTGCTGTTGGTAAAGTAACTAGTGCAGGTGACATTAACCATGGCCACAAAAAGTTACTCTGTGGCCACAAAATATCCGCTGTAGGTGGCCCCCTGTGGCCCCCTGAGATTATGGCATCCGTGTCCTAACTGAATGCGAACGTCAGCGACAAAGTCAGTTTGATTGCATGGTTTTATATTGGAGTGTTCTAACTGGCCACAAGTGACGCAGCGCTGCACAGCACGACTGAACTTTTGTCGGACACCCTGTTTCTATTCATTCCTGTCACTTATTTTGAAAGCACCGCAATGGACGAAGAACGGCTGATTCGAGAAGATGAAATGAGGGCATTAATGCTTTGTAGTCGGCAATCCCCATTAGTTGTTAGCAGCCGGTGGGCAGCAAAGTTTCTGATTGGCTAAATAGCGGAGCTAGCAGCTAACGTCAACGGAGGCTGTAGTGTGTTAAATTATGATGCATTCAAGCTCTATTCAGTAAAGGTAAATTATAATGTTATCATGATGTGTTCAAATGTAATCTTGAGAAACCTGAATACAGTTTGAAGGAGATGTTTTCACAGCAATATAAAATAGATATTAAAGAAGGAAATATGACCTGTTTGAATACCTAGCACAAGCTCTAAGCACTTCATAATACATAATTAAAATTACTAATGCCAATCAAATCAAAGCAATTATTAAAAAAAAAAAAAAAAAAATTCTTAATCATTTGAATTGTATGTTTTTATGCGATAAAGATAGACTGTATCTTTTTATAGTGTGTGCAATAAGAGACTTTGAGAGAACAAAGTCTTTTTGAGTTTTCAATCTAAATAAATAATAATAATAATTATATATTTTCATTATTTAATGTGTAAAGGAAGGCTGTGTGAAGTTACATTAAATTGCCTTTTCTGTACTGTTTTTACACCAAAAATGTACTTTGGCTACCCAATTAGTGGCCCGTGGAGCCAGTGCTTAAACATATTAGCATCAATCCCTGTAGTGGGTTGTGCACATGAATTCACTTTTACCCCAAAAATACTACAGAATTTGTCTGATAAAGCCCAGCGGAAGATCACCATGGATTGACAAAGTAAAGAAAAGCAAACTCACTAATAGTGATATGAACATGTAAATGGATATGGGAGGACAACCTACTGTATTCAGGATAACTGTTCCAAATGCTCCAGACACTGCCATCATGTTGATCCCTGTTTTTGTATCAACATGGGAAAAAAACAGTCAGATATGGCGTAGCTTTTAATAACTTTAAAGTCAGCCAAACCAACTTCTTCTGCTCCATCTTTCTTCCTCCTCTCAGGCACCCAAAAATACACTTAACTGCATGAGCAGAGCAGAACAAGCTGCAGCAATCAACTTGGATGGTTTATAAACATTTAATCAAAGGTGTCATAAATCAAAATTAGAGTAATCTTATTTTAAGCACTTGCACTTTCCAGTTTCCTCCATATATTTGTCTTTTCCTGGGCCACATTTGCTAAGCTCCTCATTTCAGATCCATGCAAGAAACAGCTTCTTAGAAAACAAACTGATCAGTCGCCAATAATAACTGGAAACCGTCTGACTATGACACAAACTTAAGACAGATGGGGAATTATACCTAATGCCTAGTTCACGCTACACAACTTTCAAAATCGTCAGATCGCAGTACTGTTCACACTGCACAACTTGCTGTCTTGTAATCGGGAGTCTTGAAGTCGTTGTGGTTTTCACACTACATGACTGACCGGCGACAGGAGGTCACACACTACAAGATCTTTCACCGAGAGGAATCCCCGATGAGGTCTCCAAACTACGTTTTTTCACGAAAACACAAGAGAGAAATGCACAGTAAATGTTGTGATATGTGCGAGACACATTGCTGATGTTGTCGTTGCACATGTTCACAAAATAGCCTGTTTCCACAGGTCTTTTTTACTATTTATTCCTTGCTCCGTGTTGCAACTGCATCACATAAGTTGCTATTGTTATAGGCGACCCCTCCTCCCCCAGGTTTCCCCTCAACCCATGTCTTGCGCTCTCATTGGCTGTAGCTCGTGGCCGGAGTCCCCGACAGGTCCAGATATTTAGCATACAAGATATCTGGAATGTGTCTACGAGGCGAGCAGTTCACACATGACATTCGAACGCCGATGTGCGAGCGACGAGCCAACGCCGATTTTCCTCAGATCTGGGGCTTTTGTCTGTGGAACTTCTAAATCTAAAATCTAAAATCAGGGCTGAAGGCGGGTAGTGTGAACTCGCTATTAGGGGCCCTGCTTCTCACAAGTTCTGTTATCTATTCTGGATGATGAGACTCTGCTCAGGTTAAAATTGAGCGAGCTTTGATAGGAGTTAGGCGAGTTCACCAAACTCACTGCACTGATAACAATGATAATCATGTTGTCCCGCCCTAACAGATGCAACAAAACTAACAGCAGGGTGAGGGATGTCAATCATATACATGTGTTCACAACCACACAGTCCTGAGAAGAGGTCTCATCAGCCAAAATTAGGGCTACACAATTTTGAAAAAATATCCAATTGCAATTATTTTGACTGATATTGCAATTGCAATATGATTTGCGATATTATTATTATTGTCATTTTCAGTGAAAAACATATTAAAATGATTATGGTGTGATTTTTGTGGGGATCTGTACCAAACAAAGATGTTTTCTTAAGTCTGTAGAATATGATGTGTAGGCCAGGACATTTCTGCAGCACGGCAATATTTAATTTAAAATGGTATTTTGACACATATTTAGCCTTTAACAAATATTGCACCTCCTGCGATTTGAAAATTGCGGTAGGTCATATTGAGATTTTGATAAAATTTTGATTAATTGTGCAGCCATAGCCAAAATAAATGAAAACACCTGTGAAGGTGAACTGGGCCTTTAACTTACTTTACTGTCTAGGGTTAACAGAGAAAGAACAAACAGTGCTATACCTAAATTAATAATAGATTAATAATGAGCCATGAATATCTGAATTTTTAAGGGGTTTTTTTTCATTGGGACTACTTTCTACTGAAAAATATCCCAATTATACCTCCATGGTGTGCTCCTTGGAGTAAAGAGAACACTATATTTTAAATGAAATCGTTCAAGGTTGTCTTTCACAACAGCTGCTCCAAATGAATTTTAGGGAGTCAAATCCACATGGAGGCTTAAAAAGTTTCCAACTCCCTCATCAGTGTCACAGCTCGGTTCCATGCCAAGCTCAGCCTGCCATTGTCCTGCAGGGACAGACGTTGTCACGACAACCAGAGTGCATGTGAAGGCCAATCAGATGAAAACCCCCAGCCCACGTCAGGTCCCATGATGTCTGCGCTTCACTCGCAGTAAATTGTTTGTGAGCGCGTGTGTGTGTGTGTATGTTGGGTAACAACACGCCTGCTGGCTATGGTGTCCATCTTGGCTGTGTCATCGTATGCTGACCTGTCTGTGGTGATGGTATGTGACACCCGTCTCTCTTCCGCCTGTGTGTATGTGTGTGTTCTTTCTTATATGTCACATTGTCACACTTTTCTAGACTTCTTGCGCATTAAATTAACTCTCCACAGTTAAAAGAAACGTGTGACATTGTGCAAATGTGGACAATCTTATGTTTATGTGTAAATATCATAATAATATGTTTGTAAGTGTGTGTGTGTGTGTGTGTGTGTGTGTGTGTGTATGTGTGTGTTCATAAGCCCGCGGGACCTGTGCAAACTGGCAGCCTGTTTGTTTTGTGGTTGTCATTGATTATCTGGACGATGATGTTGCTTTAATTGCATCTATGAAAATGTATCCTGACAGCATGACTGTGTGTGTGCGTGTGTGTGAGTGTGAGTGTGTGTGTGTGTGTGTGTGCGTGCGTGTGCGTGTGTGTGCGTGTGTGTGTGCGTGTGTGTGTGTGTGTGTGTGCGTGTGTGTGTTTGCATGCATGTGTGTGTGCGTGCGTGCGTGCCTGTGGGTATTATTCTTCTTTACACGATGTGGAAAGTTTGCTCCTTATTTGACCTCAAAGACTGCAAGGCAAAAACTAGGACATCACAGTAAGTACACATTAGCATATACACACACACACACACACACACACACACTCAGCAGATTCATATGGACCTGGCTAAAGCACATGCACATGTTTGATGTGGTTCAAATGTGAAATAAGTGCAGTTTGATGTTTGCTCGTGGTTCACAGTGCTTTGTAAACAGGTTAAGATAAAACTCCTTGTATTCTAAGTGTCATGTTTTATTCCAAATGAGCCACAGCATAACAATCTAAGAGATACTATGTTATGCATCCAGGGTTCTTCAAATGAGTTATCTCGAGAAACCAAGAAGTCAGCTGCAGACATCGCAAACACAAACAAATATTTTATATTTTTTTTAGGACGTTCAGATGTCATTCATCCCAAAGACAGAAAATATCGATACACATGAGTATCGTGATATTATGTTGTGCGATACTGTATCGATTCTCCAGAACACTGTATCGATTTTTTATTTAATTAATTTAATTAAATCCGACGGCCCACCGTCAGGCCCGGCTGCTATTCAATCTTTCAGAGGTTGTAGCGGGCTTAAGGAATCCATTTGGTACCAACCATGTCATACTAGCTTGTCCAGAAGGAGGCTAGATAACGCAGGGGTCCCTTGACCTCTGACCTCCAGATATGTGAATGAAAATAGGTTCTATGGGTACCCACGAGTCTCCCCTTTACAGACATGCCCACTTTATGATAATCACATGCAGTTTGGGGCAAAAACCATGCAGTTTTTTGCATGCATTATAAATGTGTTATTTTTTACTTTTCTAAAATGGTGCCTCTTAAAATAAAATTTTAGGAATCGCAATATATCGCCTTGCTTACAGTATAGCAATATATCACAATATATTGAATCGTTACCCCTATATCATGATACATATTGTATCAACAGATTCTTGCCAATACACAGCCTTATTCCACACCAAGCTCATATTCTTTTTAAAATGCCGAAGTGTCCTTGAGTGAGACACTGTAGAACTTTTTATTCCAATTCCATGGGGAGTGATATTCTGCTATAAAAGCCTCCACTCTCGTGGGAAGGCCCTCCACCAAACTTTAGAACCTGGCTGCAGGGATTCACTCCCATTCAGCCACAAGAGCGTTAGTCCCAGGAAGTCGAGTTCTTCCACACCAAACTTGTAAAACCACGGACCTCGCTTTGTACAATGGGGCGAGAAAGGACCTTCCCTTCCCCAACCTGCTGCCAATGTTGGCAGCACATTATTGGAACTAAAGGTGCTAGCCCAAACTATAAAGAACAGTGCTCCACAAATGGTACACTTTACTCCATTTACACTTAGCCACTTCATGCATCTTGGGAGGATCGGAAAACTATTCAATAGCGAGTGTAAATGCTTCCAAGAAGCATTAGAGAGGGACTGAAATCCAACACATTTTAGCCAGAAGTTGAAAAGGTGTAAATGCACCCGTCTCTCTAACACACATACGTAATCTTCACTTTTCCCAGGTGTAACTACGAAGCAGGGGGAATAAGGCAGCTGAAGGACAAACGCAGCTCCTGTAATTTCAAAACACCGTCTTAAAGATGGTGCAACGCAATGTTGCAGCATTAAATTGATCCCTGATCAGTTGGGCCATTGATCTGTGTGGGTGAGGGAGCGAGCATAAACAGTGTGTAGGGTTTCATTTTGTACTTTGGCTGTCTACAGCAGATTATATCAGGACTAGTTGTCATTTCCACAGGTGAACATGATGGTCGCTGGCTAAAAGTTAAAAGCCTGTTTATCCTTCCATCTTACAATCACTCCTCCCTTCTGTCCGGTCCTCCCCTCTTTTCTCCATTCTCCCCATTCCCTTTCTCATCCTAAACTCTTCTTCTACACTCGTGCAATCATTCTTCTCCACACTCCTGCAATCCAAGCTGTGCATAGAGCTTTCAGGGCTTATCTACTTCAAGGACAATAAACCTAGAAAACTAAGTCTCTCACGCACGCACACACACACACACACACACACACACACTTAATGCCGAAAATACACCAGGCAGCGGCGAAGTGTGGCTCACCACAATAATTAACTTTTTCTGCCACTGGGAGGCGTGTTTGTGTGTTTCAGGCAGGAAGAAATATTTTGTCTTAGGTGTTAGGGCTGCATAAGGTCAATACTGAGATCACGATTATTTAACAAGATTACTCATTGACTTTGGAAACGTCATGCACTTAGAAAGAATTTTTAAACACATCACTCCGGTGCACTTTGAGAGCAGGGAGAAAGTGCACCGCGAGCACTAAGCGGCGAGGCCTGGGTGAGGGGTGCTGTAAAGCGCCACCTTCACCCCGGGCCTGTTCAGGCCGACCTAGCCAGTTGCAGCGCACTACCACGGAGAAAATACGCCCGGCGAAGGTCAGCCAGTGCGGGGGCGAGTTCCCACGAGGGGATCCTCCCACACCGAGTGGCGGTTCCTGACCTGCCGGAAAAAGACGAAAGCGCACCGCTGTAAAGGAAAGGGGGTGCGCTGGATTTATAACACGATGACAAAACAAGAGCGGCATTGTTTAAAACGGAATGCGGCACAATAATCGTTTTCTGTCGATTATCTTGTTTTCATAATCGTAGGAAGCCAAAATCGTGATTGAAATTGAAATGTGAGTAATTGCACAGCCCTAATAGGTCAACATGTCACAGGACTCGGTTTACTGATTGGCTGCGGATATTCGCTAAAAGATAAATTAGCCTCAACTTTTAGTTTGGCCGCACTTCGCCGCACAATCAAAGCGGCCGCAGCTCGCTGAGCTCGGAGCAGCAGCCGCCGCAGCTTTTCATAGACATTACACAGCAGCTCACTACAGGCCGCACTTTTTGGCGCAACAGACACCATCCTGTATGAATATAAGCAAAACACACAACCATCATCAAGCACATGCGGCCGTGTATGTGTGCATTTACTCGCACACATCCTTCCTTTCATTTTGTATGTCATTATCCAGCCTGTGCTTCTCTTACCTTACTTTCCATCCATTTTCTGAGTGTGTGTGTGTGTGTCTACATGACAACAGACACTCCTCTAGATCAAGTCACAATGTGTCTGTGTTATTTTTTGCTTCATATTTCAGGATATGTATTTGTTCCTCTAAGACCAATAACTATTCTGCAGGGTTTTTTCAACTTTTTCCTTTATTTTCTCTCTCTCTCTCTCTCATGCTAGAGAGGGTGAGTGAAAAGGGAAGCAATGGAATTACCTAACACACACATCACTCCTGTCAGGCTGTAGGTGATTGGCTGCATGTTCTCACAGCGGCTGCTGCTGCTGCTGCACTTGTAGTTGTTGTTGAAGCTGTTATTTTAGCTTTCATTTGGATGGAACCTTCTGGGGATGGTGAGCCGAATCAAATATTCATGATAGCAAAGAAAAGAAACATCAAACTCTGCGAGACTACTTCCAGCGCCACAGTGTACACACACACACACACTTACTGTGTGGTAGGGAATAGAGGACGAGAGAAATAAAATCCTATATGTGCACAACACCTATACAGTGTGTCCTAAGACAGTAGGTATTCTGTGACTGTATAGTTTCAAAAGGGGGGGAAATGCATGATGTTTTTATGGTTTAACTTTGGAAAATAAAAAAATATTCTCCCTTCCATACATATGTAATAAACTGGAATAATGCTGATGATTCATTCATTATGTTCACTGTGGTGTCACAGACTGTGTTTTCTTAGCAAAACTCCAAAACTCAATCACTGACTTCTCCACTGTGCATTATCTGTCAAGAAACCCAGCTTGACATTTTGATTTCCATGCCCATGTCTCTTTGCTCAGACAAGCGGAAGAAATAAGGCTTTTACATTTAACGTTTTACTTTTGAAAGCTCCCTTCTTGAAATATTAATGCTAAATCTTGTCAAACAAGGATGTTGCATTAACACTCTTAACAGAGTCGTCCTCGCAGCCCGCTGCTGTCCACTGCCGCTCTTTTTGCCCATGTTTGTTTTATTTTTTCAAAGCAGGTATGGGTATGGCAGGATTAAAATAGACCACCGACGTATTCCCTGTAGGCATCTGAAGAGATCCATTTCAAAAATAAGATACAGAAACAACAGCTCAGAAGAGGAGATACATACTACAAGAAAAATAATAAGGCTCACAAAATTAAACACAACAAAACACAATAGGTAAATCAACAAGTCAGCAAAACAATTCTTTAAATCAGATTTTTTTTTTTTTTTTTTGAATACATACATTTGGATTTTTGTACGGATTAAATATACAAGATATAACCTGTTAATTAGTGAGTTTTAAAGGTGCTGACACGCACTTGCATATTCTATCTTGTTGTATAGATTGTATATTTTGTATATTGTATATACAGGTATACTGTCTCTATAGACACTGTGGGGCCTATTTAAAAGATCTATAACGCATGGTCTAAAGTGCATGGCGCAAGTGCATTTAGGGCGTATCCAATTCGACTTTTGGTAGTTAAACGGCGCATAATCTGGGCGCAAACTAAAGCGCAAGGGGCGAAGGGGTTGTATTTGGTCTCTTAATCATTCAAAGGTGTGTTTTGGGCGTAGCAGAAATTAAACCAATCAGAGTGTCAACATCCATTCCCTTTAAAAGCCAGGTGCGTCTGCACATTGGCGTATTGCTATTTAAAAGGCGGATTCGGCAAATCAGAGAAGCGAGCCGTTTACTGCTGAGGAAATGGATCTGCTCATGCGCAAAGTGAAAATGTGCGAGCAGATGCATGTGGTACTTGGCCGGTGGACCCTCTGCCTCCGCCGTCTCCCAATCCTCTGTCCCATCAACAACTCCGTCAGACTGCATATGAGCACGAGCATGAGCATATGTATTGCTAAATAATGAAAACTGTGTTACTTTCCGATGCAACCCCCGGGGGGCTCAGACCGGCTGAGCGGAATCCTCCGGAGATGCATTACGCACAGGCGTACAGCCGGCGCCGTCGGAGAGGCGGTGTGTAACACGCGGATCCATCAGCCTCAAAGGGCCCGCAATCTTTGAAGTAGCCTCCGTCTACCAGAGCTTCTTCTATACGCTGATCCAAGCTCTCCAATGTGATGAAGTTCATTGCATCCTCCTGCACACACAGAGGGATGAGGAAAGGAGAGGCCACAGAGGCGTGTGTGTGCGTTGTGATCTCTCTGGTCACGGGGGTCACGCCAGAGACCAGAGGATGAAATCTATGCGCTGAATGCAAGAAAAACATTTTATGATGTCATTCAATGTTTGATATATTTTACATAAAAAACATTATATGCACGGTAAATTACAGAGTTTGAATTACACCGCAGCTTCCAGGGGAGACCTATTTTTCGGGGGTGGGAGGGTACTGTACACAGTACTGTGCTGTACTTTGTTATTGTCATCTATAGTGGTTATTATACCCCCGCGACAACGTAGTCGGGGTATATAGCGCTCCGCGTGTCTGTCCTTCCGTGCGTCCGTTCACGTGTCACACTTTAATTTCTGGAGCAGAACTCAAAAACTATTTAACTTAGGAACTTCAAATTTGGTTTGATGGTTGACAGTGTGGTCTAGTTGTGCCTTTTGGGGGTTAGAAGTCCAGGGTGCCCAACATTTTTAAAATTTTTCCAAAAGGTCAAAACCTTTGGCCCTACTTTAGTAATACTTTTACCTTGTTTGCATAAGAACACACAATTCAAAGGATTATGAGTATTTAAATATTTGCTTTGATTAAAAAAAATCTTTCATCAGTAGTTTTAATGATGTATTATAAACTGCTTAGAGCTAGTGAAGTTAAACAGGTTATAATCTAATATCCATTTTATATTGCTGTGAAAACATCTTGAAACAACTGGATTTATTCAAGTTTCTCACCAAAAAACTACATTTTACGAGATTTCATTTGAACACATCATGATAACATTGTAGTTTAACTTCGCCCAATTATTCACCAATCATTTTTACTGAAGATTGAACACCTCATAATGTATCTCAGTGGCACCTCCGTTAACATTAGCAGCTCCGTTATTTATCCAAGCAAGATTGCTGCCCACCGGCTGCCAACAGGTAACGTTACTAGCTCTCCTCTTGCCGATTTCAACACGGATTTGTTGTTCACAGTGTAGCATTACCAGGAAAAAAATAAAGTGCCTCCCCTCAGGTTTAGGCTCCGGTCGCAAACAAACTGAAATATGATACAGCATGCGTAATGCATATGCATCATTGTGCATGCGGAACTGTCAGAAAGCATCGAAGAATAATCGACAGTCACAGAGGCATAAGATCGGACAACTAGGAACCGGTTTTCAACGGGAACCAATTCTCTATTCCCATCCCTAGCATGTTTCATTCCTGCCAAAGTGGCGGATTGCCTGATAATTTTACCCACCACTACCAACAATTTACCCGCATTTGGCGGGTGGCCTGTGCTAATTTCAGATCCTGCTGCCTATGTAGATGCTTCTTACTATCTGAATAATGCACCGTTTAGCAGGAATATACTGCGCCACAACGGCCGGGTGTAAAATAGGGCCCTGTGTCTTTAACTTGTAGTCCACAATACCCAGGACTACAATTCCCATGATGTTTAGCCACACAAGTTCAACCGATTGACACAATTGTTCTGCATTAAGACTAATCAAATGATGTTCCTTGAACCTTTTGTACTGCTGCATTCATTTGCTACCTATAAATGAGTTTGAGTGACCCATCCTCATTCATAATTATGAATATGGCCTATATTTCATCCTAATACCAGTGGCTCAAATGGCTCACTCGGTGGCCGTAACAAATGTACCGGAGAAGCCTGATGCATGCTAATGCTTTGAAGAATTACCATTTCCTGTTCCACACACACACAAACACATCCCTATACACTGCCACACATGCACAAAATACATTAGTTATGTACAAAACCTCTGTACACTCAATTAATGTTTCGCAAAACACACACACATATTTTCCCCAAACGACCAATGCTTTTTAACAGATTAGATTTTTCAAAAATAATTACATCCGCCTGTGTTACTGTAAATTGTTCCAGAGGCTGAATGGAGGGGGTGCAAGAACAACACGACAAAAAGAAATCTAAATGAAAATTACTTGGACGGGAATTACTCAGCAGCTAAATGATGCGTGACATGTGAAAAGATGTGCTGGCAAAATATGTTCAAATACGTTCAAAAAGGATGACAAGACGAGGAAAGCAAATTTGTTTGTGAAAAACACTAAAATGTGTCTGCGAGCAGAAGCAGGAGTGTGTATGCGTGTCAGCATATGTGTGTGTGAACTGAAGAGAGAGATGTATGTGTGCATGTGCAGGTGAAAGGTGAAATGAGCCATGTGATTTGGGTTTTCAGATGTGCACCAATTGTTGATGCAGTAACTGTAAATGCAGTGTTGTCGATGGTCAGCCTGTCACAACGAATCATTCGCTCTAAAGCACGCAGGCCCATGTAAAAAACACGCACACGCTCCCCTCATACAGCTCGTCACCCGTCTCCACAGTGTACACGGCATGATCAAGTCATAAACACAAGAATGAGACATGCAAAAACAATATGTGCCCCATTAAAAAAACATGAGAGACGACTTTAAAGTGCTTCCACTTATAGACAGCCGCGCACAAAACACAGCCATACAGCTCCCATTTTAAACCAGGAAAGTAGTGCAGAAAGTAGCATCCTGGCTATTTCAGGTTGGACTAAAGAATCCATCCAAGTGGATGTGAAAAGAGAGGAAGAGGGAATGACAGAGGAAGAAAGAGGAATATGTAAAGAGAGAACAGAGTGTGTGGTGGCTGGGGATCGCATTGGAGAAAGCCAGTGGCCTGCACACTAAACACACGAAATAGACAATGGACACTTGCACACACAAAGAATTAGATGAGACACAAGACTTATTTTCAACTCCAGATTATGCAGGGAAAAACGTTAACACTTAGTGGACTAAATCTGAAAATGCTTCATGTGAAAACATCTTTCCACGGCAAGTTGACAAGTCATTTTCTGAAATATTTGAAACATGCTTATTTGCTTTCTTGCCAAGAAATAGATGAGAAGAGTCATACCACTGTCTGTCATGCTAAAAAGCCGAACTCAAGGCTTCAAAATGGCAGTCCACAAACCAATGGGTGACATCACGGTAACTACGTCCACTTCTTATATAAAGTTATGTACAGTCTATGCTTCAGACCTGCCCTGCTTCCTGTCATCACCTAAAGTATGCTGTGTTT
>CAKAKR010066781.1:38775-51069 GCA_916700685.1 Adelosebastes latens
GAATATGTAAAGAGAGAACAGTGTGTGTGGTGGCTGGGGATCGCATTGGAGAAAGCCAGTGGCCTGCACACTAAACACACGAAATAGACAATGGGCACTAGGGATGTCATGAGAACCGATACTTCGGTACCAAGTCGATGCCAAAATTTTAAAAAAGTGACGGTACTCCTTTTCTACAGTACCGAAGGTACAGTACGATGCCTGTAATGGTCATTGGTAGTGATGTGACAGTGAGGAAAATTTTCCCACCGGTTAATAAACTTGTGACAACACCGGTGTCACCGATTACACCGGACATTTTACAAGAAAGATGACGGTCAACATGTGCAGAGCGCTGACTCTGATCTTTACCGTCGGGTGGCGGTGTGTCTGGCCTCTCCGGTAGAGCTTTTGCTGCGGGGCTCCACTGCGGGGGTCTACCTGGCGCCGCTGCTCCGTGCACACCGGCTGTGACGGCTTCATCCACCTCGCGGCGATTACCTCATTAACGTTATGGCTCCTTTATAGCATTGGGATTAAACGTGAAATATTGCCAAATAGATGCGTTTGCTTTTCACTTCGACAATAAATCCTCTGCCTCCTGCTCCTACTCTTACTAGTCTGAGCTGACGGACCAGATGCATTCACGGTCAGTATGTGGTGTCCGTCGTCTGACTATCTATTGATAGCATGCTGCTGATACGCCAAAATGAACAAAATGGGTCAATTCTTTTTATTTATTACTTAAAGGCTACATGCCTCTGTTTTTTGTAATGTTCAAATGTTTTTAATAAAAGAGTGTGTGTTGAATTACATGGGATTTGTTGTTGTTGTATATTTGGTTTTTTTTACCGTGGTATTGGTATCGAGAATCGTGGAGATTCACTGGTATTGGTATCGACTACTAGATTTCTAGCACACACAAAGAATTAGATGAAACACAAGACTTATTTTCAACTCCAGATTATGCAGGGAAAAACGTAAACACTTAGTGGACTAAATCTGAAAATGCTTCATGTGAAAACATCTTTCCACGGCAAGTTTACAGGTAATTTTCTGAAATATTTGAAACATGCTTATTTGCTTTCTTGCCAAGAACTAGATGAGAAGATTCATACCACTGTCTATCATGGTAAAAGTTTAAGCTACAGCCAGCAGCCGGTTAGCTTAGCTTAGCATAAAGATTGGAAAAGAGGGGGAAGCAGCTGGCCTGGTTCTGTCCAAAGGTAACAAAATATGCAAATATAAGTGTTAATGTATTTACTAACAACTATAGCGCCTCCTGTGGACACCCGTAAGTGGAGATAAGATAATGAGATAATGCATGACGATATAATAATGAATGCAAATATAGTAAAACGCTGTTGTAATAATATAAAATATGTCTTCAGTTATACTGCTGATTTTCAGCTCATTAAACCTCCCTTCAGACCAGTGGGCAACCTCCTGGTCTGAAAAGTGAAGCCAATGCTGAAGTGCCTTAAACTTGCATTCTTTCTAATAGTCAGCAGGGGGCGACTCCTCTGGTTGCTAAAAGAAGTCTGATTGTATAGAAGTCTATGAGAAAATGAGCCTACTTCTCACTTGATTTATTACCTCTGTAAACATTGTAAACATCAGTTTATGGTTTCAATCGCTAGTTTCAAGTCTTCTTCAATACAGCATGATGTTCATTTAGTAAATTATGGTCCCATTTAGAGTCAAATAGACCATAAAGCAGGTTATGCTTTAGGGTGTGGCTACCTTGTGATTGTCCAGTCTGGGGGTTGTCCGTGTATTTGTCTTACAACTTTAACCCTTTCACAGTGTGTTTTCAGTTCATGAAATTTAAATGTAACATTTCGGTCGCCTAAAAATGTCTAATTTAGCGTTCGGTTGTACTTAGCTCCACCCTCTAATGCCACTTCTGGTTGCAAAATACCAAGATGGTGACGGCTAAAAAAGCGGAACTCAAGGCTTCAAAACGGCAGTCCACCATCCAATGGGTGACTTCACGGTGACTACGTCCACTTCTTATATAAAGTTATGTACAGTCTATGCTTCAGACCTGCCCTGCTTCCTGTCATCACCTAGAGTATGCTGTGTTTTAATATAACTGAACTCATCTTTTAGTTGTTCTCATTTACATATTTTATCGTCTAAGAAGTATGAATTTAATTGTGGTTCATAAATGCTACCTTAATGTTACCCCAAGGCAAACGGTTATTCCCATGATGCTGCTGCTGCACTGAGATGTCGATCGAATCGCTATTTTACGATTGCAAAGTCATCCGACAAAAAAAACATAAGTATCACAGAGAAACTTAGAGGCAGCAGTCACTTGTTCTCTTGACCTTCTTCCCCCACTAGCCTGCCACTTCACTGAAGAGGATACACAATGGGGAGTCATTTTCACACCTCACTCCTTTCATTTCGTACACCACTGCCATTGCAAATGGAACAATTTGTTAACAAGCCGATACAGAGGGTTTATCAAGCACCATGGATAAGGAAATCCTTAGTGCATGAATAGTATAATCTCATTTGAAATAACTGACTGTGCAGATGTTCAACCTCAGGCAGGTATGCATGACTGTCTGATGAAAGCTACCACTGTCAACAGCTAGAAAATAATAAACAAAATAAAAATGAATGCCCATATGTTTAGTTGTACAATATCAAAAAAGAAATTCAAACTGCATAAAGGATAAAATCTTTTTCTAAAGATTGAGTATTCAGCAACAGCTGTTTCTTAGTTCTTTAAATTACTTTTCTGTCAGACTGGGTGTACCTTATTATCTGTTATCTGGAATCTCAACTCTCAAATGTGGATCCAAGGTATGGTGGGTAACAATATTAAAACCAAACATCTATTTCATTTTTTTTCCTATCCCTTATTAAGTGAAAACTATCATATATCAATCCAACCTTGCAGTAGTTCACTATTTGGGGAATCGGCAATAACAAGAGCACTGCAGACACAATAATACACCAAACTCCAACACACAGGGAAATAGTCTCTTCCAAGTCAAGTCAAATGGGGCTGTAAGTCAGGAATTGGAGTGTGTGTGCAGGTGGGGCTGAGAGCCTTGCGCTGCAGTCGAAAAGTCAAAAAACGACGTCCTAATGTCTTTTCCTTCCCACTTTTCCTTGGCCTCGATGGAAAACGTCATGAGGTCAAGGAAAGATGTGAAGGAGAATTCAGAAAAACAACACGATGTTAAGAGAATCCGACTGCTCTTACACTTGGCTCCGAAATTATGATGCAACGGCGGTGGATGTTACTGACGTGGGTCTGCCAAAGATGGACTACAAAAGCATATTTGCCCCCATGCATTCTTAAACAGCTCTTTCAGTGACAGACTCCTTCACCCGCGTTGTGCGAAAGAGAGATACCGCAGGTCCTTCTGCTGCTGTAACACTTTACATCAACATCTAATAAAGGATTATCTGACCTAACGTGGACAACCGGTGAAAAATATTACTTCATTACCAAGGTTGGAATTGAAATAAAAAGAGGAATATATTATATGATAAATATCATGGTAATATATAACATATAATATAGTAGATAAATATAGTTAATTGTTTCGAGTTATAAAGAAGGGGTAGGACCCTGTGTAGGCTGGACTTCTTCCTACTCCTTTCGGACATGTCATATTTATTTATGTTGATTATTTTGTTTATTGACAGTTTGCTATATGTTTACTTTTCATTTTATTTGTTATTCTTGTTTTGTTTTACATGTTCAAAATAAATAAATATACAAAGATAAAGTGAAACGAAATGGTTGTCACTGTCCATATTTATCAACATGAATCCCATTACTATATGACTGTATGAAAATAACATGTAAGATAAGCATATCGTTTGTTTTCATGAACGACAGAATGGTGCGGCTGCAAGAATTGTGGGGCGGCGTTATCTCCTTTCTTTTCGTAAAGGATGGTCCAGTGTATCCTATGCTAAAGGAGATGAGAAAGGAAGCATTGAAGCACCTTTCTTTAACATTTAGAGAATTCAAACAGCTCTTATCATGGCTGCTACTTAGATACTTCCGGGTCATTTCACTCAGTTAGGAATCTTCCTAAGCAAAAAAAACACTTTTCAACCGCAGCCTTGGTTTGATCCTACCATCATGAAGAGGTTGGCTGTTCTTGGCTCTGTGGATCTTCAATTCAGGAATCCAGGTTTCTAGATGTTTCGACCGGTTTGGCTCGGCATCATCTTCACTCAACTCCAAAAACCTGCAGTTATCAACGTGGACAGAATTGATCATTATAGTCACTTGTCTGTCTGGACTACCAGGAATAGCTCATTCCTTTAACCTAAAAAAAATTAATATCTTTAACTTGACAATGCATATATTTTTAACAACCATAGAGAATAATGCATGAATTACATTATGGTATGAACTATTTGGTGTAAACATTACACACAGTATTATGCTAAGGTGAATGAATGAATGAAAATTCAACAAAACATAGGCCTACTTAACATGTTGCTTCAGTATAAAACACTTCAGTAACTTAACCAGCTGCAGACAAAAACAGCTTTACCAAAGCTTTCAGTTATGCTAACGATAAGTAAGCTACTACAGTCAGCTAAATGCACTGCTCATCACTTAATGCACACTTTGTTAGCTTCTTAGTGTACACTCTGACTTAGCATTGCCTGTTCATAGTGACTCACCAGCTCGGTAGTTCCACTCTTTAACTCGACAGGTTTCAGTGACAATGTTAACTTATATTGTGTTTTTACTCTTTTAACAAAGTTAGCAGCAGCTCTCCTACAGTGTCACCCAGCATCTGACTAGCATATGCTGTCTACCTGCCTAAGGTGCTGCAGAGCCGAGTTCTGATTGGCTAGGACACTGCCGTATCATTAACCCTTTGTGGCATGAGTTACAAATGGGTTTAGACCAGGTGTCAGCAACCTTTACTATCAAAAGAGACATTTTAGGCAAAAAAAATCTGTCTAGAGCCGCAAAACCTTTGAGCATTGTGATGAAGGTAACACAGTTTATAGTCTAAGTGTATAGTATATAAGTCTAATGCAGTGAGGGCCAAAGTGCAAATGTACTACGGAGTATTAGGGCCACATTGAGGGAAAAAACATCTGAGATTTACAGGATAAAGTCATAATATTATGAGAAAAAAAGTTGTAATATTATGAGAATACAGTCATAACTTTACGAGAAAGAAAGTCGTAATATTACGAGAATAAAGTCATAACTTTACGAGAAAAAAGTCCTAATATTATGAGAATAAAGTCATAACTTTACGAGAAAAAAAGCCGTAATATTACGAGAATACGGTCATAACTTTACGAGAAAAAAAGTTGGAATATTACGAGAAAAAAGTCATAACTTTACGAGAAAAAAAGAATCGGAATATTACGAGAAAAAAGTCATAACTTTATGAGAAAAAAAGAAAATAACACGTAAAATTACTACTTTATAATATGACTTTATTCTCGAAATCTCAGATTTCTTTTTTTTCCTCAATGTGGCCCTAATACTCCGTCGTACCGTCGTACCGTCGTACTGTAGACCTACAACAATGATAAATAAAAATGAAAATGTAAACAAAAAAACAGTTATTCATTTCCATTTTTAAAAGATCCACAGGGAGCCACTGGAGAGGGGCTAAAGAGCCACATGTGGCTCCGGAGACGCAGGTTGCTGACCCCTGGTTTAGACAGGTGGAAATATCTTTATTTAGCCAATATATAAGGAAAACACAAAATTTAGGTGGCAGGTAACAATTAAAAGTCTAAAAAAAAAAATTTCTCATTTTACAGCTAAACAGCATACTACAAGATGTTTCTGAAAACATTTGAGGTGAGAAATAGGCATTACAGTAACAGAATATTGATTTATATTTGATCAGCGCTGCCTAGTTTGACCGTTTGATCGGAGTTTGCGAGTGATTGACAGCTGCCTCCGTTGAATGAACAGCCAATAGGAACGCGCTCTCTCTCTCTGAAATGACCTGTGATTGGCCAAAGTCTCCCGTCACAAGCTAGATTTTTTAAAGCCTGAAAACAGAGCCGTGAGGAGGTGCAGAAGTCTAGTTATCTCTCAGAGCACTTGAATTACAATATGCTGGAAGGTTATTACATCCAATGATGCCAATAACTTTCTGCCTGCCCTTGCTTTAAGTGGAGGGGTCTGGAAAGTGTCAAACATTTCCTGCATTCTGGTGAATTTGTATGCACCAATTTCTAGTGGAAATGCCTTTATTTATGTAAAGGAAAAACAAAAATAAGACATCAGGTGACAATTAGAAATATAGAAATATAATGGAATATAGTGCAGTAAGGATCTCAGGCATTCCATATTGCTTCCAAATATTTATTCATCTGTAGATCAACTTTTCTCATTTAAAGTTAATCGTGCTGAGTCAACACACATGAAGGTATGATTTACCCTTCCCTCCTCTTTTGTGTCTTTTGTTTGGGAAAATAAGTAACCTCTTTAAATGTGCATGTGCCACCAATTCACTTCAGTGATACATTAATTCATTTTAATTAATTAATAAATCCCTGGACTTTAATTCAATTCAATTCATTTTTATTTAACGTTTATTTTTTTATAGCGTCAAATCATAACAGAAGTTATCTCGAGATGCTTTTCATATAGAGCAGGTCTAGACCAAGACCCCACAAGAGATCCCCGCATGAGCATGCATTCTTATGCGACAATGGCAAGGAAAAACCCCTTTAGTGGCTAGAAACCTTGGGCAGAACCCAGCAGAACCTTTAATAGCTCATATGTGTTTCAGCAAGATTTCTGGGTGACCCCTAGCTCACCTGGTAGAGCGTGCCGTGCGCACTATATAGGCGTGTCATCCCCTCTCCTTCCCCCCTTTCCTGTCATTCTCCAGCTGCACTAACAAAGGCAATAAAAGCCATAAAAAAAAAAATCTTCTGCTCATGTTCAAAACTTCAAAAGTAATTTTACATACATGGTCCCTGAAGAATTTTGGTGATTCCCTCACTTTTTTTTAAGCTTCTAAAATTGTTTATGCACCCTGACCTTTACAACATATGGGTAAATCAAGATGAGAAGATGAATAAATAATATGCATAAATAATTTCAAACAGAAGGTGACTCATGCGTGAAGGATTTGGCTCCTGTCTTTTCTAAAAGGGTGCTTAGCTCCGTTTATTGCCTCTGTGTTCCTACAGTGAGTGTGTGTGTGTGTGTCCATCTGCTTTCACCTGTTCCAAGGTCCTCCTGTCCTTGAGATATTGTTCTATATGAGGTAGGAAAATGTCCTTATAATTAAAATAAGCTGCATTCTTTCAGTAAAACAGAAACACTGCTTTCACAGAAGCAACCCTGAAATTTGGAGAGAAGTAGGGCGTTCTGAGTCCATGTGTTTCCTTCTAATCAAGGTACAAATATGCAGAGGCTATGCCTTGAAATGTCGTTTATACAAACACACAAACATATACACATTAAACCAACATGCCTACACTGTCGCCTGGCTTGGCATGCCATATCCTGTTAAGCATCCCCCTCTAGTGTTACACCATTAGAATGCAGTGACTGTGATATATAGTGTCAAATGCAGCAATGTGCAACATATATGACATGTCACCAGTCTTACATATCCCGCCTGATTCCTCTGTGTTGCCTGGTGAAAGTGCAAAGCTTCTATATTGTGAAAAAAAAAATCAAAACTGGTTTATTTAAAGGAACAGTGTGTAGCATTTAGGGGGATCTATTGGCAGAAATGGAAAATAATTAATAAGTATGTTTTCTTTAGTGTATAAACACCTGATTGTTGTGTTTTCGTTACCTTAGAATGAGCCGTTCTTATCTACATACGGAGCAGGTCCTCTTCACGGAGCCGACACCATGTTGCTCCGCCATGTTTCTACAGTGGCCCAGAATGGACAAACCAAACCCTGGCTCTAGATAGGGATTTTCACATTGGCCACCGTAGTTCTCCTACACGCTTGGCACACGGGAGAAGTTTGAGTTGGTTGCAATCTGCAACTTCACGGCTAGATGCCGCCAGATACTACACACTGCACCTTTAAGTGAGAGCATGTAACTAGTCAGCCGATTAGACTGTTGTCAGGCTATTAAATAGGTGTTATCAGTCGCTATAAGCCCCATAGATGTGGGTCAATAGAGGCCTACTACACCCACTAGTAGGTTTTATCATCTATTCACATGGTAGATCACCCGAAAGAAGGTATAAAAGAATACGACAGCGACCTCTAGCGACCATAGTAATTATGACAGGAGCAGAAGGGGAAGTCGGGCGCTGTAGTATAGATAGTGTGAAACTCCGTAAGGGGTGGAGGTCGGAGACGATGTCTAGGACACACAGGACATTCACCCAGGAGACCAGAGTTTGCATCCTGAGTGAAACCAACAGTGCGTAGTTGTTTTGTAGTTATTTTAACCCAAAATACAAAGTTTTTCCCCAAACTTAACTAAGTGATTTTTTGTTGCGTAAACCTAAAGAAGCCTTTTTGTTTGTTTTTCACTTTTACAACATAGTAGGTGTAGTAGACCCCTAATGACCCACATCTATGGTGCTTATGGCAACCGATAACGCCTATTTAATGGCCTGATAACAGTTGAATTGGGTGAACTAGTGATGTCACGTGTTGTGCCGAGGCTTCGGAGCATGTCGAGTAATCCAGGAAGTTTTCTGTGAAGCGCGTTGAAGACGCCTGAAGCCGAAACACAGCTGAGAAATTATTGTTCCTGAATAAAATCAAATAAAGTCTCCCTTCTATCATTTTCCCATAGTTACACAAGCACATTCACTGTCCTCTGCCACTTTCCAGTTTTAGAATACTAATATTAGCCCTTCTGCCATTATTATGATATTGACTTAACTTTATTTATTATTGATTAATTTACCAGTATACACATTTGATGCATTACTCACAAGACAATTATTGATAATTATACACTCATGTTATACAATCATAATATAGGCTACTTGCCAGACAATACATTACACTGATATAAATGGATTAGCCTAAATGGAAAAAAAAAAAAATTTCATTGTTGACAGTCATTATTTCCAAGCCTGTACTGGTGCAAAAGACATTAGCCTATATCACAGACCACATAATACATCTGCCTGTTTTACACTCTTTGACCACCAGGTGGTTTCGTGTGCACATGAAGCCCAGATGAAGCCTTGTGAAAAGAACCCTTTTGCCTACCAATTTGCTGGAGAGCTTCAGTGCTTCGTGAAGCTTCATCTCATCATCACTACGTGTAACAATAAAATACAACCTCTAATAATTATTTAAGAAAAGGGTCTGGGTTATAAAGATGCAATCTTATGGCCGGACAAGATTATATTGGATGATTGCGCTAAACCCCAGATTCACTTCAATAAATGGTCAATTGGTTGAAGTAATTGATTAAAAAAAGGTTTATTCCAGGACAGTTTTTTTTAAATGTAGTCTCAAAAACAATACCTGTTCAACAGGAAGTATGCTTGTTTGCTTTCTGGCCGAGAGTCAGATAAGAAGATTGATATCACCTGCATATAAAGCTGGAGCCAGCAGCTTGTGAGCAGCTTAGCCAAAAGACTGTTGAAATGTTCCTTTGTGTCACCGTATGCACGTTCAGTATATTTGGATGTGTGTGTGATGAACTGTGTTATCTATGTGGCAAAAATGTGAATGTGGGTGTACAAGCAGGTAATTGGTGCTTGTGTGAGTCTCTCCAAATATGACAAACCTGTGTGTGTGTGTGTGTGTGTGTGTGTGTGTGTGCTCATGTCTGTGTGTGCACGTTTATCTCTGAGTGTAGAGATGTGTGTGTGTATGTGCACCTCGGAGTGAGGTACGCTAACAAGGCTCCTACTCTGCTGACAAGTGAAGGGAACCGGGGGAGAAACAGAAGGTGACAAAACAAACAGCAGAGGGGACAATCCCCATGTGTGTCACAGAGCTGACAGGAAGCTCCACAGACTGCTTTAATGTTGTCAAACCAAGTTTTAAAGCTCCCACCCACCCATCGACCCTCCACCAACACCACCACACACACATGCACATTTGCCCCACCTGAGCTAAAGCACCAAGAATTTGATGTCTTACTTTGGCTATTCGTGTTCTGCTCAAAGATGTTCTGAGCATTTAGATGAAGAATACAGTCTTATTTAGAGAAAATATTACTAGTTGGAGCACATTACTGTACCATATAGGCCTAGCTGCATGCATGGGGGGTCCATCTACAAATTTCTCAAATTATCCAGGAATATCCAAGTATGTATTTCTTGTGGTTGAAGCTATTCTAAAATCAATTTCATTCTGATTTTTTTTCTTTCTTTCAGTATTTAGGTTCATTCCCTCCATCAAGATCATCATATAGTGCTCCAGGGATGACGTATTTTTGTAGGCCAACCAAGGCCTATTGAAAGAGGCTGGGACACGGGTCATGCGGTATAACACATGCGCAGTGTAACTGGAGCTGCGGTCGTGCGTTGTGATTGGCTCAATTTTGGCGAGTGCAGACCAGATTTTACTGCGAGTGTGTTGTACCCCAAAGATACGATGCGTGACATCTCCTCTTTTCACCCTCCAAGAGGCCAACCAGGAAGGTAGCATCGCCCTGGGTTCCCTCGACAAAAAGCCAATGGGATTTTTCCATTGGGTTTTGGATTATTGCAGAAAAGAAACTCTGTGGCAAACACACATTTATAATGCTTACACGTTTTGTTCCCTAAAATAATCTCCACAAATGAACACCACTTTTATGATTTTTGAAGCAATCGCCAGAAGTAACGTTAGGCTATAAACCAACTACACCACGGTGGCATGAACGCGAAAATATACAACGAGGCTGTAAAGGAGGACGTTTAGTCTCATTTAACCACTTGTTAGCAACGGCCTTTTTTAAAGACACAAAGGCTTCAAAATTCACAAGTGGAATATTTACCGATGTACTTTATGTCGTAGAACAAAATGTTAAAATCTCTTCAGCTTGTGTTAACCACAGACCTTATTTCAGGCATATAACTAAAAACCCATTCAAAAAACCCACTGACTTCGAGACGAGGAAACCAAAAGGGCTAAAACGCTAACTCATTTCAGGGTTTACAACTCATTCCTGTAGCTCTTTATAGAGACTTGTGGATTTCAAACTGGCAACTTTCTCATCACAAGCTTGCTATTAAGGTAGCACAATTTTCAAATTCTTTCTCCCATGACCATATAGTATATCATTTTTCAATCGGTATTTTTTTCTATGCCTATGTATGTGTGACTATGTCTAGTGTCTAACTCAACCTTTTCTCACACTTTGCTGCAATTAAAACCGATCAGACAGCTACTTTAGGTTTTATCTACGTGCGACCAAAGTGTTCTGCAGTCACATAATGAAAGCTGTGGGAGGAAAAAAGCTGAGCTGTGGTTATGAATGCACATCCATAATAACAGTTACCGTCCCTCTTTATCCTTCACATTCAGTCAGGGTGGGAGTGCTCTGTTTTTTTTGCCTTTGCAGGAAACGGTACACACACACACATGCAAAGAAAAATGCTTCAATAGTGTTTTTATTGTGCATGTACCGACAGGCAAACAGAAAAAAGAGGACGGATAATCAAGAGGCAGGAAGAAGAGTTTCTCTCTCTGCGTTTCACTTTACATTTCAACCAGAGGTGCAATCAAAAAGATTAGATTTTATCAGAATCACCTTTGTTTGCCAAGTACATGTGCACTTACAAGGAATTTGACTTTTCATCTCTCCTGTTGTACTTACACAGAAATAGAAATAACAGCGAGGGACAAAGGCAACAAAGTTGGACAAAAAGGTAAAGAATAGACAGAACTGTTATGTACACAAGTATGTGGAAAAAATAGGTGTATGTATAAATATTACATAAATATATATAAAAAAACAAAAGAAACAATGACCAACAGTAAAATAAAAAAACCAAATGTCTATATACAAGTCAAGAGTTCTGTAAGTTGTAAAAAATACAAATAGCGTAAAGAAGTGTTTCTCACAATCAAGCGGGAAATTTGCAGATTAACTTTCAATTGTTAACTGACAATCCAGAATTTGAGAAGTTGAGTCATAAAATGTGGGACAAATCCTTATTGTACCAGTCTGAAATGTAGTCTGCTTGATGTGCTTTTTGGCCCTTGTTTCAATTGTTAAATGTGTTTTATTCTCTAAATTTCCTATATTTTAGTGGGCTGTGTAAAGCACAAGGATACACACATTTTTATTTGCCATACTTATTATTATCATTCTTTATCTTCTGTACAGATGTTTTAAAAAAAAACTACACAAACACATACACAAAAGATGGGTGGGTTGAGTATGCTGTGTGTGCTATGGCT
>CAKAKR010066782.1:0-29766 GCA_916700685.1 Adelosebastes latens
GAGAGAGAGAGAGATAGAAGGGTGAGAGAGAGAGAGAGCGAGAGAGAGAGAGGAGGGAGAGAGAGAGAGAAGGGGGAGAGAGATAGATGGAAGGGGAGAGAGGAGGGAGAGATAGAAGGAGAGAGAGAGAGAGAGGAGGGAGAGAGAGAGAGAGAGAGAGAGAAGGGGAGAGAGGGAGATAGAAGGGGAGAGAGAGAGAGAGATGGTTTTAAGTCACAGCTCCACCCTCAGAACCCCCCCTCCTCTTCCTTTAGTCCCTATGTACTGTATGTTGAATAAAGCCGTTTCTTAGAGCCTCTCTGATGCCAGCTGCTCCTCCAGTTCTACATGTTCTCCTGCTGCTGACTAATAACCAGCTATTGGTCATCATGTATGGAGCTGAATGGTTAATAACTCCCTCCAGGAAGGCTGTCCGTCACAGCTTCTAGGTCCAACCGTCACCAACATGATGTCCGTAGCCTTAGCTAGCTAACACAAATACACACCCGTAGCTTAGTAATGACTAAACTCTTACTTGTTATTATCTCTGGAAAATTGCTACTCCTTTTGCCCAATTCTAGCCTGACTAAACCTACGAATCAAACTTACCCAAATAATGTGGAGGACTGGACTCCAGCTAAAGAGTTTGATGACAAGTCCTCCCAAAGTTCTTAATAACTAGCTAGCCTATTGTAACTATTTAGCTAGCTCCTTTCAAACTAGTTGACGCTACTGACTTTGGCTGCGTCCTACATCGCGTGCAGTGTTGTCAGATCTCACGAGAGAAACAAGCAACCAGGTCGAGAGAAACAAGCCCAAAAGAAGGAACTCTCCCCCCAAAAAACACCCAAAACAAGCGACCTTACCCACCTACCACAATGTGAGAGAGATAGGCGGCCACTTGATCACTTCATATTTATGCAAGAATTTATTTTTGATTGCATGCATTTCATCTCATTTTTGCATCTATTTTTAGCTTATAACTTCTTGTTAACTAACCAACTAACTCACACTTAGAAAAACAGCAAACTGCCGTCGAATCGTCCCCCACTTGAGGGCAGTCCAATCTTTAAGTCCACTCTTTTTTCCCCAGTCTTTGTTGGACTTTTTACCATATTTTGCCCACTTAGTACCTGGCGTTATTAGCTAAACTACATCAACCCCAAGGAGATTTGTCTCACAACAACAACACAGAGTGGTGGCGGCGGTGGCGGTGGCGGTGGTGGCGGTGGTGGAGGCGGTGGAGGCGGTGGAGGCGGCAGTGGCGGTGAGCATCTGTGTTTTGTATGGATCCTGCAACAGGGCAAACTAGACCGGTATAGAGGAGAGAGACAGGAGCCCAAATAAGCAACTACACTTTAGAAACAAGCCCAAAAAAAAACGCAATCCGCGACTACCAATATTTGTAAGCAACTTTTAAGAAAAACAAGCCCGAAGTCGCTTATGATAAGCAGACTTGGCAACTATGATCGCATACTATGCACTATACACTCAATATGTGTGCTATCGTTCAACATACTTGTGTGAATAAACAGTAGTATGGATCTTTTCCGATGCACTGAGCAGTAATTTACGTCGTCACTTCCTGAGAGCATCCTTTACCGGTTGGAGACATGTAACCATGGTAACCTGTGCCAACCTCATGTGACCAAAATGACGATTTGTGAGAATCAAAGTCTGAATTAATTTAAAATACATATTATGTCTAGCAAAGTGAAATACTATACTTAGTTAAATTGGGGCATTATTGATGTGACAGAGTTGTCCGTCAAGTCCATTATGAACGTTGTCATAACTACTGCATTGCATTGTGGGATATTTATGCTGCCGTAGTGTCAAGCGTTGCATACTGTTATATTTCACCAGAAATATTATGCAATACGTGTACTACTGGTTCATACTAAGGTTTCGGACATATTGGTTTGCGTCCGAAATTCATAATTCCCACAATGCAATGCAGTAGGGAGGACAACGTTCAAATCGGACATTGACGGACAGCTCTGTAACATCAATAACGCTTCAGTTTAACTGTTAGATTTTACTTTGCTAGACATAATATATATCTTAAATTAATTCAGACTTTGATTCTCACAAACCGTCGTTTTGGTCACAGGAGGTTGGCACAGGTTACCATGGTTACACATCTCCAACCGGCAAGGAGGCTCTCGGGAAGTGACGACGTAAATTACTGCTAAGTGCGTGCGAAAAGATACATAGGCTACTGCTGTTTATTCACACAAAAGTTCGTTGAATGATAGTACACCTGTTGAGTATGTAGTGCATAGTATGGGATTTCGGATGAAGCCCTAGTTTCTATGCAAGAGCCATTTTGTGTAGCGCAACCCGTTTGAATTGCGCAAGCGCAAGAGCTGTTATTAATCACCTCAGCCAAAGAAAACAAGCATATTTTCCCCAAATACCATAATTATTTAGAAATCCTTGCTACTAAGGTGCAGACTCTTTTCATTTAGACTCTATTATGTGTCTTCTTGTTATTGAACCTATACAACCTCTCCTGCTTCTAGAACTCTTAATGATGCCCTCCACTTTGAATCTAACCAGAAATGATGCACTCAAGGAGCAACATGGCTGCTGTCAGTTACTTCCCCTCTATCCATGACAATACAGAAGAAAACCAGACAATCTGGGCTCCTTTTGACCCGAAACCAAAAGAGCTGAACTCTCTGACCATCAGTTCCACTGAAGACTCTTCTAATAAAGATTGCAAATCCAGCGCTGGTCGATACAGCTCAACCACTTGGCAGAAAGGAGTTCAAGCAGCCTTGACGACATCGGGCTGTTTGGCAGTGCCTGATTACCGACCTCTGGAAGTCTTCAGTGCCACAGCAGAGGATCCTGGTTCAGCCTCATGGAGCGAGGTGAAAGAAATGTGCGAACTCTCCATCAGGATGAAAGAAATCGAGTTACGCAGCATGATGGGAGAAACTCCTGGCATCTCGCCAAGTAAGTACATAATGATAATAATTACCTGTGCTGCTGTTAGACAGTTTAATAGCCCACTTTAGAGTCAGGGGAGGCAATAGAATTGGATGTTGTGCATTTTTTAATTCCATCAGTATAACTATCATTCAGTCATGATCAATAAAATTAGAAAGCTTTATGATCTCCCCAGCTCATTTCAGTCTGCTTCTCAGGACAAATTACATGCATACAAGTCAAGAGATTTTGGCAAAAGTAAGCGTTTATTCATATACAATGTTTTATTTTAACCATGTACGTTTATGTTTCTTTCATTCTCTCTCTGTCTCTCTTCCAGATAAATGTCGGAGCGACATCGAATGGTACAAGCAGACGAAGAGAAAACCAGTGTGAAAGACAAGAAGACATTATTTTGAATACGTCTTGTTCACTTCTTGTTTATTTTAATGAATGAATACTTGACAACAGTCTTCTAAACTATCATCAAACTATCTCAACTTTTTAAAGTTTTCTCAGTTATCCAGCATGGCAATAATAGCGCGTTAACGCAAATCGCACTTTATCTTTTTACCGTTTTTTCTGGAAATTCTGTCAATATTTGCATGTATGACATTTGAATGGAAACTTGGCTCTTGGCCTTTAACTCAAGAGTGAATGTGCTTCTAATTACAACAGGTGGGTCAAAGCAACAAGGAATTAATACACAGCAGGAGTTTCAGACCAATTTGTGTAACACAGAACCCGCCTGGGGACGAGGTTACGTCATCGTGTTCAACTGATCAGGTCCAGCATCGAATATTAACTGAATACATTTATGAGAGAAGCTTTTGGTTGTATTCATTGGACGGTCAAGATAAAAGCGGTGAAAACAGAGGGGAGAGGGGAAGACGTGCAGAGAGAGTCAGCAGGGGAATCTGATAATGAAAACCTACTGAGTATAGACAGCAGGGGAGTCAGATGATAAAACAAAACCTGTTGAGAGCAAACACAGCGGGGGAATCAGATAACACTGAAGCCAGACTCTGCGAGAAACAAGGGATCACACCGTGCACTAACACACACACTCAACATGAGCGTCACACACCTCGGTGGCCTGCAGACACCGCACACAGAGAAACCAGCTGGCTCTTTAATGTTCAAATCAGACGGGTGACAGGCTCTAAAATAATGCAAACCTGAGATACGTAAAAACACACCGAGAGGGAAACAGCAGGCTTCTGATTGCAGGAGGGATTTGAAACGTAATAATAAATCCTGAGGGGTCAGACCCACACACAGCGGGAGAGTTAAGCTTGATTTATGATTGCCGCATTCGCGAGCGTCGCAAGTACGCACGGCCAAAGTGACATCACACCATCAGACAAGGCCTCTTCATTGGTGTTCTGTGCGACCACCATGGGACCTTATTTCTGAAAAAAATATCAACGGTAGTTAACGGCTAGAGACAAATAATCTTTTGATCCTGTTTGAATTGCGCCAGGAATTACACATATGATGTTTATCAATTTAAAACATAATTTTGTAAGTCAAAAAAGTCTCAGTTTGAAGTATCAGAGTGTGAAAATGCGTAATTAGAAAGACTACATACCCTAAAGTGACGTCTCTCTGTCTGAAGCTACGATGTCTGTGTGTTTCCTACTGGGATGAACTCACACCAGCAACAGGTCTGATCCTTCTCTCTCTTCCTGGCTGATAAAAAGACCAGGAGTCTCTGATAAAACACATCAGGTGAGATAATGTTTCATTTGTGCGAGGAGTATAGCTAAGTTAGCTACCTAGTGTTGGTGACATATATTGTGCGAGACGAGAGATGAAGTTCACTGAGCGGTGTCACACCAAACTAAATGATACAACGACAAACCTACAACCCACTGTGACTTTCTGGACTTGAAGAATTATCTTTTAAATTGACAAACTTAATCACATGTGTGATTCATGGAGTAATTCAAACGGGACCAAAAATATATTTGTCTCTCGTCGTTGACTACCGTACATATTATTTTCTGATATAAGGTCCCATGGGGTCCACTGGAAGGGGCGGGACTTCGCCTCTTTAAGCTGCTTTCTTGCCATGTTTTTTTTTTTTTTTTTGGCATTTCCATATGTCCTTCGTCGCCCCTTCACCTAGACCTGCCTATCTGGACCTACCAGTAAACTTCTATACCTTCATAAATCACTGAACTGACCCTGCCTGCTGTCTATGTTACCTGTATTCACTGCTTTGTGACATTACCAGCAGCTCTGAAACTCACTAGTTAACATATTCGGTCCCATTTGTTTAATCCTGCTGTTTTAGGAGGAGATGTGTTGTGACTATTGTTGTGTTATTTCCTAGCAAACAACAGCTAGGCCTAACTAGAAGAGGGGGTCTAACAGTATGACCCCGGCACTTCCAGGTGACACTCTGTTCTCACTTTGAGTTTGTGCTCAGGGGATTTCGGTTTTGTTTTGTTTCGTGCTCTCTCTTAAATCTTTTGTCGTCAATATACTTCCATAAAAACATGCTTTTATTTGATTGAGCACTCATTCAGCCATTGACTCCCAAAGGGTCCCTCACTACTAAACAGCCAAGTTAGCCGGTCAAAGCTGTCATTATATTTTCAAACGGTAATCCCTGTGGAGAGACAACACGGTACTTCTGCACAACATCATCAACAATGGAGCATTTCTTTTGTTTCTTTTTGCCATGGTAACTTCCAAAACAGCCGAACAGACTCTGAATTGACTCTTAAAAAACACAAAGGAGAGCAGCATGAGTATGAAAGAGAGAGAGAGAGAGAGAGCGAGAGAGGCAGGTTTGAGTGTGAATAAAACTGATCCTGGTTTAATCTCTGTATAGAGCGTCTCCATTTAGTTTGTAGTAGTTCATTTTCACACACTTTACCGTGTTTAACAGCAAATTTGGGCACATTTTTTCATACATAATGAGGGAAAGCTGAATATTCATGAACAAACAGTGTGAATATTTGAGGAAAACATTGACTCAGGATTTGTTAGTAATTCTGTGTGACTCTCTGGATAAATATTGATAAGAATCACAAGTTCTCATTTGGTGTCTGATCCTGTTGTCAATAATCTTATCTGTCACATGTTTGTTTCTAAAAGATAAGAGCCTTCTCTAACATATAAACAGCATGGAGGGAGGTTGCAGTGTGTTCACTGTGCTAACATTTTACAATAAATTATTCTATCTGACGTTAATTTCGACAACAGAATAAAGGTCAGGTCATACTGGGATTGGTGAAATTTCATGGCAAAATCTATTTTTCCCACTGGAATCGCCGTGATCTGTTAATTTTGGTGAATTTTGACCCATAATGGAAGGAAGCAATCCTGACAATGACCAAAATCAGTCCAAAAGGGACGAAGCTATTATATATTATAGCTAAGCTATATTGTATTATTATTAGGACCGTCAATCAATTAAAATAGTTAATCGTGATTAATCACACATTTTTTATCTGTTCAAAATGTACCTTAAAGGGAGATTTGTCAAGTATTTAATATTCTTATCAACATGGGAGTGGACAAATATGCTGCTTTATGCAAATGTATGTATATATTTATTATTGGAAATCAATTAACAACACAAAACAATGACAGATATTGTCCAGAAACCCTCACAGGTTCTGCATTTAGCATAAAACAATATGATCCAATCATAACATGGCAAACTGCAGCCCAACAGGCAACAACAGCTGTCAGTGTGTCAGTGTGCTGACTTGACTATGACTTGCCCCAAACTGCATGTGATTATCATAAAGTGGGCATGTCTGTAAAGGGGAGACTCATATCTTGAGGTCAGAGGTCAAGGGACCCCTTTGAAAATGGCCATGCCAGTTTTGCCTTACTTAAATTTAGCAAAAGTTTGGAGCGTTATTTAACCTCTTTCGTGACAAGCTAGTATGACATGGTTGGTACCGATGGATTCCTTAGGTTTTTCTAGTTTCATATGATGCCAGTAGCTTCACTCTAGCTTTTGAACCCGTTGCAATCTCCAAAAGATCGATTGCATTCATGCGTTCAAGAAATGAATGGCGTTGAAATGATTTGCGTTAACGCACTATTATTGCCATGCTGGATAACTGAGAAAACTTTAATAAGTTGAGATAGTTTGATGATAGTTTAGAAGACTGTTGTCAAGTATTCATTCATTAAAATAAACAAGAAGTGAACAAGACATATTAAAAATAATGTCTTCTTTATCTGGAAGAGAGACAGAGAGAGAATGAAAGAAATGTAAGCGTACATGATTAAAATAAAACATTGTATATGAATAAACGCTTACTTTTGCCTAAATCTCTTGACTTGTATGCATGTAATTTGTCCTGAGAAGCAGACTCAAAAGAGCTGGGGAGATCGTAAAGCTTTCTAATTTTATTGATCATGACTGAATGATAGTTATACTGATGGAATTAAAAAAAATGCACAACATCCAATTCTATTGCGTCCCCTGACTCTAAAGTGGGCTATTAACCTGTCTAATAGCAGCATAAAGCATAAAAAATATGCTCAAATCATAACATGGCAAACTCATCCACTTTTGTTTAACCTCCTCTGTCTGAGTAGAAGAAGAAACCTTTATTTGTCATAGTACATACAGGTACATACATGAAATTGGACCTCTGCATTTAACCCATCTTAAGTGTTTTTAGGCTGCTGTAAGCGCCCGGAGAGCAACTTGGGGTTTAGTGTCTCTCACCCAAGGACACTTCACCATGCAGTCTGTAGGCACCGGGGATCAAACCGACCTTGTGGTTAGAGGACGACCCTCTCTACCCACTGAACTACAGCCGCCACGAGTATATGTGCTCCACAAAAGAGGAATGGTTTCACAGACAGTCCCGTTAGCAACTAAGCTAACAAACTTCCTAACAGACAGTTAGGAAGCGGTTAGCATGCTTTTCTCCCGGGTTAATGAAACTCGTCATTGAATGTAATGATGTACAGAATGAAGCAGGAGAGTAAACTGAAGAGTACAGAGGAAATGGAACAAAGCTCAAAGAGATATTGTGATTGGCTAAAGCTAGCATGTACTGAGCTTGTTAGCGGTTAGCTCACCAACTACAGCAGTTCACCAACTAGCCCTGCTAGTAGTCCCTCCGTCACTTAGCCTCTAGAACCACATACTGTGGTCGTTTGTTGAACATGTGCCACTTTCTGGTGAGACCAGGGCTTTAGTCTAAATTCTCTGACTGAAAGTGGTTCCAATCATCCAGCAGTGTACTGTGGCGGGTCAAAGCCACCGTGAGCTGTCAGTAGAACAGATAATGGAGTAAACCAAAGCATTAAAGGCTCAAAGTGACTGTGAGTTGTTCCTGAGCCGCTGCCTCGTCTTTTTTATGTCCACGCTTCTATTAACTGTTTGTTGAGTACCAGATGGAGCGGGCTGTTGATCGCTGCACTCCGACTCTGCTTTATATTCACAGCAGCAGCTGCAGGCTGCTGGAGGCCTGCTGCCCGACCGACCGGCCAGTTGGCTGAAACAGAAAAGACACTCAGAGTTTCTTAGAGAGCAGTGCAGAGATCAAGCTGCTGGAAGCCAGAAAAGAGGCAGAGGAATCAATGACTTTCAGAGAGAAGTCAACTGATCTGTGTACAGTACACTGATGCATTGCATTCTGGGTACAAATGATTGGAATGAGAGGTTCACCCTTCTGTCGGCTCTTAATTAAAGACCCATTTAAGCCAAACAGCACTGAGTTATGCAGCGTCTATTCTAGAAAGAGCTCATAAAGCACAACAGAAGACATGTAACGGTAAATGTTTAGAGCTGGAGTTTGACCATAATGTTAGACTATGTCCACACTTAGTCGGCTTACACCGAAGACCTATCTTTTTCTTTCCATTTTATTCTTTCTTCCACACAAAGTGGGCATTCTGAACCTGGAATTCTGGAAATCTCCCTTTAAGGTACAATTGAACAGATACAAAAATGTGTGATTAATTTGTGATTAATCACGATTAACTATGGACAATCATGCAATTAATGGCGATTAAATATTTCTAATCGATTGACTGCCCTAATATAAAGTACTGCTTATGTCTAAAATCTTTTATACATATTTTGAGACCTACCTACAACCAGATTCAAATTCCTTTTATGTGTCAATATACTTGACAAAAAAAGTTGATTCTGATTTTAAACGGCATGTCGGATTGGAACTGGAGAGATTAATCGATTAGTTCAACTATTAAATCAACCGCAAACTATTTTGATAATCGATGAATCGGTTTGAGAAATTTTTTAAGAAAAGAAAATTCAAAACTCTTTGATTCCAGCTTCTTAAATGTGAATATTTTCTGGTTTCTTTACTCCTCTATGACAGCAAACTGAATATCTTTGAGTTGTTGATAAAAGACTTTTGAGGACGTCATCCTGGGCTTTGGGAAACACTGATCAACATTTTTCACCATTTTCTGACATTTTATAGACCAAACAACTAATCGATTAATTAAGAAAATAATCAACAGATTAATCGACTATGAAAGTAACTGCTAGTGGCAGCCCTATTTCAGATTTTACTCAACTCCGTCTGGATATATTCTTCATCTGGAGCTCCTGCTGACATATTTACATTGTTGTTACTACTGAGCAAAATAATCATTCTTTACGTTCTTGTCAAATGGATTGCGATGTTCCCTGGAGATGCCTCAGTTCCATGCTGGTGGATGAGCCAGACTGTAGTGTGTTTGTGTGTGTGTGTTTGTCAGTATTTCACATATGTACACCTCCTTGTTTATGTCTGACCTCCAGAAAGGTCATGGCATTGCCCTGCAGCTTTATCAAAAACACATGAATGTAGAGTAGCAGGCTGGAGGAGCCTGTGTTTGCTCTCTCACAAGGCCAGTTTCAATGTAAAGTGTCCTTGTACTTGATACTTAAAGTTGATTTGAAAATCATTCCTGCAGCCATCAGGAAGACTTCTAGTGTCTCATACTTAACTGTGTCACAACAAAATATATATTTGAATTATAGAGAAATAGCACTATATTAAAATCACTTAATATTTTTAAATAACATGATTTCGATCCTGTTTTCACAGACTGGGATCAATTAAAGCCCGTAATTCTGTTCCATAAACATATGAATGAAGGTATATTTTAATATATTTCCATTTTGATGCAATTGACACCATTTTAGCCTTCTTTCTGCGGATCGTCAGCCTTTTTTCTTTCAGTTTTATTCAGAGTTCATTAATTTATTCATGTAACACATTTTATTTTGGCAGAGCAGCACAGAACGTTCCCCACTGGGCTTCAGCGTCCCGGAGTCATGCTGTTGGCTGCCAACACATTTTAATAAAAATCAAATTGGGTCTGTATCTAGTTTCATGTCTCTTTTTAATTTAGCCTTCAATTACAGTTGTTAAACGGAAGGAGTCTCTCTAAAGAGGACAGACCTGCAGAGACATTTAAACTCTTGAGACCTCAAATCCAAGACTCTGTGTTTTTTACCTGGTTAGAAAGAATAGAAAGTGAGCTGACCAGACCTCTGTAGCCCGCTTCCTCATCTCTGTTTGAGGCAAGCAGCTCACAGCTACTGTACATTAGCCACTGCTTGAAGTACAAACCCGTATACACCCGTATTTCCAACCGAACTGCCACAGGGTACTTTTTATTTTATTTTTGACAATGTTACAGGACTGCAGTACCAAATCGGTGGAGAACTCTTTTAAAAGGTTATTAACAAGTTATTAAAAGTGAGTGGAGAAAATAAAGATATTTTCATCTCTTAAAAAAATAAACCTTTGGAGTGAGATGAGAAGTTTTGCTTTACAAATGTAAGATATCCTTTAATAATAACAATAATAATAATAAAGCCTGATAGTTCGGGTGTTTTGAAGTGGGGTTGTATGAGGTACTTATGAGGTAAGTGTATTACCTACAGTAGATGACGGTCAGCGTGCAATACAGTACTGTGGCTTTTAGCCACTGAAAAGAGAGGCTCACCTAAAAAAATCGTTATCCGTTTTAAAGGTACGATATATTTAGAATTTTTTCACTCCTTCATCTTGCTGTCAGGTAGCCATTTCCGATGGGAAACTGAACTGAAAGTGAAACTTATCTATGCTCTCTCCAAAGCCAGCAGGCTCAGATGACAAAAACAGTATACACGTAGATATGTTTCACTTTCAGTTCAGTTTGCCATCGGAAAATATTCTAAATAAATCGCACACTCGAACCGATATCAATTTTTTAGGTGAGCCTTTCTTTTAGGTGGCTAAAATACATTTTTCTGCCGTCCCCGTCCACAAAACTGTATTGCTTTGCTTCTGTGCTCTTGTCTGTTTCACGATGCTGGAGGCGCGCCGACTGTCATCTACTGTAAGTATTACACCTACTATGGATAAGTACCTCATTCAAACCCACTTCAACACCCGTACTATACCTTTAAAGGTGCAGTGTGTAGGATCTGGTGGCATCTAGCGGTGAGGTTGCAGATTACAACCAACGGAAACTTCTCGTGTAGGAGAACTACGGTGGCCGACGCGAAAACATGAAAACGCGAATGTCCCTCTCTAGAGCCAGTGTTTGGTTTGTCCATTCTGGGCTACTGTAGAAACATGGCGGCTGACTCCATGAAGAGGACCCGCTCCCTATGTAGATATAAACGACTCATTCTAAGGTAATGAAAGGTGGTTATACACTAAAGAAAACATACTGATATAATATTATATGCTACACACTGTTCCTTGAAGTAACTTTATAAAATGCACTTGTAGCTACAGTTCAACAAAATGTCAATATTTTTGTTGCTGTCAGCAGTTTCAGTGCACTTTATCCAAAAAACACCAAACTGGAGCTGGACCTCAGAGGGTTTAAATATGGTCAGAACTCAAAATGGGTCACAAATTTGTTACCTTGTGACAAAAGTCAAATGAGTGAATCTGCAGGATTAGTATACAGCGGATCAGAATACACAGTGTAATTAGACTCTGATGTGATGAAATAGACTCTCAGAACTCATCTGGGCCAAAAAGCATTCAGTTATATGTTGAAAACAAATGAACAGCACTCAAATTATCATCACGTCCTTCTGATATCAATCCTCTGACGATCAATGATTAATCTGTCTATCTGAAGAGATTAAATCTAAGAATATGAAATATTAATCAGGGATTGACGAGGATTACCTACCAGCCATGCACTTTAACGACTTATATAATTACCTCTGCTGTCTGGGTTTAATGAACTTCTATAAGAATTAATGACTGGAAGAAAAAAAAGAAATCTGTGAAAAGTGCACAAAACGTCCACTTCAAACAAGATCCAGTATTTTTTTTCTGGCAGGTTTTGTGTGAAAGGAATATTGTTAAGAGTTCGAGAGCCTCAGGTAGGGATAGTTGTGTGTTGTTTAAACCTTACCTGACAGATGGTGTGAAATGCCTGCAGGCAGCCGGTCAGATGATTAAGACAGCAGCAGGTTTCCTCAGAGAGGCACTTCCTGGCTCCGCTGGGTGGACTACAGGTGAGCTGCTCTTCATCTGATCGGAGGAAAGGAATGAGGTTTTGTTAAGCTGACAGGTTCTTGTCTGTCTGCAGCTGCATGTCTTCATCACTGCTGGCCGCTGGGACAAAAAAATCAGTGTATTTGGAGGTCAGTATTGTAAGAATAATATCCCTGGTGTGTCTGTACCCACATACTCTATTAATCAATGGAAAAATGGAAAATATAAATGTGTTGTAAAAGATATCCATCCATTCATTACCTATATACTTTTATATGGGATAAATTGGTATACAGCTAGAGTATTGACTGTGACAGAGCTGGGCTAGAAACGCAGAGATAGTGAGAGGACATACAACTAAACTCCCGGCAGGAACAGAACAGTATGCTTCTTAACCACTCAGCCACCAGGACTCTCTCCAGTTGCCCTTTCTGGCTTGAAGAAGTTAGTTGTACCCGTAGCGGCCAAGAAGATGGTCGCAACTCGGTGGAAGCCTCCACATACACTAACTCGGCAGCAACTGTCCACAGCATGCATCCGAGGAGCAAAAGAGGAAACTATAAGTCTTTGGGCCAAAACAGTAGAGGATCTTAAAGGCCTCTTGACTTAAGAGAACTCCCTCCTTTTTTTTTCTTTGTTTTTATTTACCTATTTCTTTAGTTCTCAAATGTAACTTCTATCTATTTATTCGTGAATCTCCCTCTGGTCCTGACCTGTGATATTTGTAGTTCTTTGTTCCATGTTTGGGCTATATAATATGTTTCTTTGCCGATGCTGTAGACATATTTCGATGTTATAATACTTGTTTATTTTATAAGGGTTGAAGCAACACCGTTTCTATCAATATTACTTATGTTTGTTCCTATTGCAGACATGTACTGTATATACGTGCAATATGTTAGTATGCATGTTTATTTGTGTGTGTTGGTGTATGTGTATACGGTATATACAGTATACATGTATCTGTGTGTGTATATGTAGGTATGTGCGTATGTGTATATGTGTATATATACATATTTATATATATATATCTACTGTATACGTTTTTTCATTTGCATGGGTGTGTAGATGTCTTAGTATTTGTATTTTGTCTGGTCTGTCATATTTTTGTTAATCTTACTGACCAGTCCTTTATACATAATGTTTGGTTTGATTATCTTTTGTTTACCTGTATTCACTGCTGTTTTGCTGATTGTATGTCTATATCTCTTCTAATATTAAAAATAAAATAAAAAATTTCACAACAAAAAAACTTTGAAAGAGCAACGACCAATGAGGAAACTCCAACACTCAGCCGACAAATCGTGTAACTTCATCACTCAGTCAGTCAGTGACAGGCGTTTGCAGGGCTGGCCCTCTGTGGTCCAGCCAAAATTACAAATCGCGGTTTGAGCCTTTGAGCAAGGCACTGAGCCCCTTCTGCTCAGGCTCAGATTGCTGGATGGAGGTGAACCTGACGGAGTCTTTGTGTGTGACTGAGTTACCTTGTCTGACCTTCCCTCACCTCGTAGCGGCTCCTCCTGTCTGATGCTATAAATATGTTTTTTTTTGACACAACACGGTCTGGTTCAATAACGGTTAAAAACAGCCTGAAGGTGTTTTATAATCCTGGATTTAAGAAACCAGGCCAGACAAGAGAGGAGATCTAAATAGCATTAAAAGTGAGCTCTGTATAACTTTTCCTCTGTTTTATCCTTGAAAACACTGATGTTAGACAACTACACACAGCTGCTTCTCTAATCCTGTTGGTTTCTCTTTCAGGGCAACTCAGGTTTTTGTTGTTTTGGAACAAAGCTGATCAGACTGGCGGCAGCCTGTTGGAAGCTTCAGACAGTCGAGTTGTTGGTCGGTTCACAGCAACTCGTCTCTGCCAGGAATTAACATGCTTACTGCTGGATTAGACACCAACAGACAGAAGCTCTGCTCTACAGACTCAACTCCCACAAAAGTCAACAATAGACATCAAAATAACAGCTCAAAAGGAATAAAGTCTCATTACATTAAAGAGTAAATGGTATATTCTAGGGCTGGGACCATACACTTATCTCCTGATTACGATACTATCACGATACTTGGGTGCCGATTCGATATTATGATTTAATTATATATACATTAAAATGTTTGATTTTCAGCATGTATGTAGTCAGAGATGTCCTGAAGTCAAATATATCAGTCATTGTCAGGAATTATTTTTTTTTTTTTTTCAGCAACCCAAAAATTAAAGAATAAAGACATTTCTCTCACAAATTAGTGGCATTTTCTTTTTAATTTCTAAGGGACATGTAATGTTTTATATTTCTGGTGAATATAATCCATCAATCTTATTTCCATAGATGTATTTTGTATATACAGTTACCTTTGTTAACACCTTATTTTGAAAAGCAGACGTAGTCCCACGTGTCTACTTCCTCTAACTTCTCCAAGGTGGTCTCTAGCTCTCCCGTCAGCTCCGTTCTCTTTATCCATCCATGGTCAGCTCCATCGGGGCCGTTTGAATGCATTTTAAATAAATGTCAGTATATGGGTGCTCTACAGTTGTGGCTTCGGCCGATTTGACCACGGAGATGAGAGTGATGGCCGGCTTGACCGCACGTTACTGCGATACGATAACGTTTCCTGTCCGTGACATAGTTAGCATGCAGCTTTAGCCGTGATGTCTAGCTCTGCTTTTCCTGCAATATGTGAAACCCAAAGTGTTTCCATCCTTTACTGGATGTGTAGTGTTTACTACGCTGGATTTAACATGTGAGGGTTCAAGTCGTATCCACGCGGACCCTCCAACGTTTTCTACTTCCTCGTTGCGGTCAGCTTCGGTTTGTTTTGGTTGACGGATACAGAGCAGATATGATGTCACGTTACTCAGACTACAACAATAAAAGTGGCAACTTCCTTCTACATCCGCATAGATTCAAATGATGCAAATATATAGATTCTGGCATTAAAAAATCTATTTCAGAATTGTTAAAAAATCGTGATACATAGGTGAATCGATTTTTTCCCCCACCCCTAGTATTTTCTGTTTTCCTCTATATCAAAGTTAACTATCTGAAGGCAATAATGAAAAGTGGAAACTTTTCAACAAGTTAATGTTCTGCAGCAAATAAGTTGTGTTTGATGTTGCCAAGTCCAAAAAAAGGCTGTATTTACTAATGCATTTACTGTATTGCACATTACACCCATATACTACAGTAAGACAATAATCCATTGATCATCTCTGTACAGTTTACTGGAACACATATGAATTTTACCTTGGCTGAAAATACACTATTTACTACTTTACATGAGGCGCTATGTAGGCGCTAATAATCTAAATATGGAAGTCCAGGAAGCTTGACACTCTGAAATGAGTATCAAATTTGAATTTTGAAGGGTGCCAAGAGGAATTTAATCAACTCGTCAATCAGAGCACTGTAGATAACCCGAGCATAAATGGATCCACCAGAGCTTTTCGTGCATTAATGGCCTCATTAAAGAAAGAGAGGAAAGGGTGTTTCATTAAACCTGAAAATAGCATTCCAATTCACCTCCTTCATTGAAAATGTTTTTGAGAGGAAATTTGTCAGAGCCCAAATCATCTGCCCAATTTTGGTGAGGAACTTAATCATGTAGTTCATAAATTACTTATGCACAGGAGTTTAATACGGATTTACTTGGACTGATTCTTTGTTGTTGATTGAATGTACATTGTTTGTCCTCAGTATCAGTACAACTATGTTGTAGCACAGAGAAGAAGAGAAAATATGTCCAAATGGCTCCCAGAACATTGGCTGGCTAACATGGTGTGCAGACAGGCAGGAAGACAGAGAAGAAGCCAGATAGACTGAGGGACGGATGGATGGTCAGCCAGCCGTCAGGGGAAGATCAAATTATTCTGGAGGAATTCATTTAAATGCAGTTTCATTTCTTTCCAAAATCTCATCAGTTGACACCGACTATTCTCAAATACTTGAAATAAAGAGGAAAAAGTGGAAAAACTTGAGGGGAGAGCATAGCAGCTGGATAATGAGGGAGCAGAGTGACAAAACAGTTTTATCAATCCAGCTGGATGACTGCCGGGGCAGCCTGCAGCAGAGACTCTGGAGAATGAGCCTGGGAACCACAGCAACACCCTCAGATCCAGGGCTTTAAGTTAACCTGAACCCAGTTGGATGAAAATGCAGGAGCCCACAAATGAAACTTGCTGGTACTTAGGGAGGCTCTTCAACTGAAGAGTGAAGTTTTAATGTAACCAAAGGGGCAATTTGGCTAAACAGAAAGCAGTCAATTAATAAAAGAATAAAGAAAAATATAGCAATGAGTAAAAAAAACAATAATGAATTCAAGTACACAAGTACAACGGCAATGTCACTGTTTTCATTGTCACCCGTCACCACAACCATCTAGAAAAAGCAGCGTGAAAAAGAAGCCAGACACTAGAGGATCAAATCCATAGTCGTTATAGATGAATTCGGGGAAATACCGGAAGTAAACAAGTAGCCATTACTGCGGTGGCGTCTCCCCACAATCAAGTCCCCAGGAAGACCGCCGGCCCTGAAGCAAATTTCCGTGGTGGCCAACTGGTAGTACTGCAACTTCCGTGTCCGTCGTTTGATGCCATTTGGCCCAAAAACAACTACATTGGGAAAGAGACGTCTGTAACTCGGTGGATCATTTTTTTTAGGTAAATCACCTTCCCAGTATGAACACTTGAATAGCTAGGTTGTCACAGGGGTATAATTAACTCAATCAACTAACTGACTGTGGCGTTATTGTGAAAGATAACGTTAGTTACTCTAACTAGGGCAACCTAATGACCACAAAATAAACATCATTGATCGATCGGCTTCACAAACAACACCTACCTGAGTGTCTGCTAACCGTGTTAACTGGTGACTCTCGGCCGAATGCATCGTGGTTGCTCGTATCCAATCCAATCCAATTTTATTTATAAAGCACATTTAAAAACAACAAAAATTGACCAAAGTGCTGTACAATTATACATAAAAACAACACTTAAAACTTAAAACCAACAGGACATTAGAATAAAAAAAGCATTAAGACCAATAGGAAAGGAAAAAGCCAAGGAATAAAAGTGCGTTTTGAGGTTTGATTTAAAAACAGGCAGTGTGGAGGACAGCCGAACACGTGGAGGCAGAGCGTTCCAGAGCTCTGGAGCTGCAACAGAAAAGGCTCGGTCACCCCCCTGAGCTTCAACCTAGACCTCGGGACAGTCAGAAGCAACTGGTCAGTGGATCTGAGTGTCCTCGATAAAAGATGTGGTTTTAAAAGATCAGAGAGATAGGTCGGAGCTTGCTCATTTAATGATTTATATGTCAATAATCTTAAAATCAATCCTAAAACGCACAGGGAGCCAGTTAAGTGAAGCCAGAATCGGGGTGATGTGCTCACATTTACGTGTACCAGTTAAAAGACGAGCTGCCGCGTTCTGAACAAGCTGCAGGCGAAAAAAAGAGGCTCAGCTAACACCAACGTAAAGTGAATTACAATAGTCAAGACGTGTGGTGATAAAAGCATGCATTACCTTTTTAAAAACATTAAAAGATAAAAAGGACTTAACCCTGGATAAAAGCCGCAGTTGGAAAAAACTTGATTTCACAACTGCATTTATTTGCTTTTCCATTTTAAAATCTTTGTCCATTAAAACCCCTCGATTCTTTACCGCAGGAAGGACAAAACGTTCCAGAAGGGAAAGATCTATGTTGGGGTCGTTTCTGCCTCCATTGTGTCCAAATTAATAACTTCAGATTTGTTGTCATTGAGCTTGAGAAAATTTAAAGCCATCCAGTCTTTGATGTCGTTGAGACAGGCTAGCAATGTGCCCAAAGAGTTTGAGTTATTATTTTTCAAGGGCAGGTAAAGCTGTGTGTCGTCCGCATACAAGTGGAAGGATATTCCATACTTTCTAATAATGGACCCCAGGGAGAGCATGTACAAGGAAAATAAAATCGGTCGAAGTATAGAGCCTTGGGGGACTCCACATGGGAGAGGGGCTGAGGAGGATGTAAAATCACCAAGGCGTACAGAAAAACTACGGTTAGCCAGGTAAGAACTGAACCATTTAAGAGCGGTACCTTTAAAACCAACACAGTGCTGCAGACGAGAAATTAAAATGTTGTGGTCCACTGTGTCGAAAGCAGCTGTGAGATCTAAAAGCATAAGAATGGCTGAATCGCCAGAATCAACAGTAAATAAAAGATCATTAAAAACCTTTAAAAGAGCAGTTTCAGTGCTGTGAAGTGCTTTAAAACCAGATTGGAACACCTCAAGAATGCCATTTGTGTCTAAAACAGTTTGAAGTTGAATAAAAACAGCTTTCTCCAAGAATTTAGAAATGAAGGGGAGTTTGGAAATTGGTCTAAAATTGGAGAGGACTGAGATGTCCAAGTTGTGTTTTTTAAAAGTGGCTGTCACAGGTTTCTGAGGAGGCATCAAAACAATCAGGTTGGGGAATATTAAGAGCAGTATTGATGGTGCTAAAAAGAACACGAGGTTTGTGACAATTATTAAAATAATACCAGAGAAATACTGAATTCGCTGAATTTTAACAATTTCCTGGTATCTGCACCAGCTTTCCCTTGAAATGTCAAAAGATACCTGGAGTTTATCTTTTTTCCACCTACGTTCAGCTCTCCTGCATACTTGTCTGGCAGCACGAGGGGTGTCATTTAGCCAGGGTTCACATTTAGGTTTTGACCTCATCATTTTAAAAGGAGCAACAGCATCCAAGATGCTTTTGCAGGTGGAGTAAAATAGTGAGGTCAACTTCTCAGTTCTAAGAGGAGACTCAGAGTGAGTCTCAGAAGCATCATTAAAACAAGCAAAAAACTGTACAGCAGTAGAAGGGTTAATAATACAATGTTTACGAGCAGGAGCACACGGTTTAGGTATTAGAAAGGGGAGGGAGATATCAAATAAAATAGGCATGTGATCAGAGAACACTGCATCACACACTTCCATGTTAAGAACAGGTAAACCAAATGATAAAACGAGATCCAGTGTGTGGCGATGCTCCTTTGTGGGGCCTGTCACAGACTGTTCAAGATTAAAAGAGCCAATAAGATCAAGAAAGTCTTTAGTCAGTGTCTTAGTGGGACAACAGACATGTATATTAAAGTCTCCGACAATTAAAACCCTGTCATATTTGAGACCGGCTAAGAAATCAGAAAAGTCGTTGATGAAGTCCTTATTATATTTAGGTGGTGGGTAAATCACAGCGCACTGTACTGGGTGAGATTGATCCAACACAAACATGTTCAGTTCAAAGCAGGAGTAGGAGTCTGGAGATAGCTTCCGACAGTTAAAACGTTTCTTAAAAGTAGTCGCTACTCCCCCTCCTCGTCCAGTGGTCCTCGGACAGTTAAAATATGTACAATCCGCCGGCAAAAGTTCGGAGAAGGAACTTAACTCACCGACACCGAGCAAGGTTTCTGTCACGCACAGAAAATCCAGTCCACGGGAAGAGAAGAAGTCATTCAGAATAAATGTCTTGTTTACTAGTGATCTAGCATTCACCAGGGCCATCCTGGTAGGAGATGAGCCAGCAGCCGTCCGGGGTGCCCTACCCAGCGGCCGAAGGTTATGGGGATTCACCCCACCTCTGCGTAGGCGGAGGGAGCGAAGGCGGTGGATCCGGGTCCCCTCATCTGCACCGGCAACAGGTACCAGCCAGGTGTATACATGATCCAGAGAACGCCAGGGAGCAAAATGGCGAGGATCCGAGCCGTAATCCACTGAAAAGGCTAGAGGAATACTCCCGAGGGACACTGCCACAAAGACTTCATTTTCACCAGCAGGCCTCCGCGCTTACCTCGACGTCTCCTCCGGGAGCGCGGAGGAGGTCAGCAGGTATCCCCGATAGGAACGGGGGAAGAGGAGTTTCATGTCCCCTGAAGTCGAACTTTAATATTTTTTCACTGGCATGTCGGATAGAGAGGAGTGCTTGGCGATCATAGACCAGCAGAGAGTCGGCATTATTAGTGACAAGCGACAGAAACCACAGAAACAGAAACACAACTGACAGCAGCAGACGGCCGGCCACACGCACTGGCGCCATCTTACCAAGTCCTTGTAGTGACGGCAGCTGTGTCCTCGTAAAAGCCTTCAATTTGACTTTAATCCATTTTAAATACATATTCATCTGTGTTTATCATATACTCCAACCATTTATGTAAGTTACCACAAGCACCAGTTAATATTGTTAGCAGACAGTAGAGTCACTACGACTTGCCACTAGATTGTGGAACATGCAAAGCGGTCGCCGGATTCGTCTTGTTATAGCCAGCTCGTTCGAGAGCATAACAAATAAGGGAAGTCCACACAGTAACAGTTTAAATATGCATATAAGTCTATTAAAGATAATTTAACTGAAGCAAAATTAAGTCAATAAGGGTGTAGAGTCAGTAGTCAGTAGTGAGGTGTGGGTGATGTGAAACTATAGTGCTAACCAAAAATACCTTTAACATAAGGGATAACTACAGTAAATATAAGCAAAACCAAACAAACCAAGCTGGGAGCCTGCAAGGCACCAGCCTTCCATGAGGGAGAGAGAGAGGCCATCTTGATATTACCCTGCTTATATGTGCTCCCAGCAGGTGAGGCCAATCTCCTAAGGAGAGGGGAGGGTCCAGACAATCAGGGGAACTGAAACAGGCAGGCCAGGGCAAAGAATCACATTGACAAGGCTGTCACAGTCTATAGCTGTGAATGTAGCCCTAGTCGGTGAATCAATGCTACAACTCCTCAAGACCCAAGCCAAGTTCCCGTGTCTTGCTTGTAACCTGCCGATTAAAGTGAAGGGGGTTAACCCCGAAGTAAGCAACAACAACGACCCAGGCTCGCTTTAGGTGGACCAGCTATTCTCATTTTAGTGAGACGTCGCTCCTCTGAGTTTTGCTCTTATGCATCATGCACCCAAAACCAAAATCTGCAGGATTATCCCGGACCCCCATGGAGGACAACCAATTCTGGGTCTAAGACACGCCACATGGTACTGACAAAAAGACTAGTATGTCTGCAAATCATATTTTCAATTAATTTTTTCCTCCAACATAAGAAAACACAGCTTGTGCAGGTACATGGATATGGAAAGGTGACACTATTGTAATAATTCATTTGATTTGAGGGCTTAGGGTTTGATTTAGGAAAGTGAAATAAACCCTAACCAGTTTTGCCATGGGTTAATGAGAAACTTTAAAAAAGAAAAGGAAAAAATTCACTACAAGTAGAAGAATTTAGCTGATATTATTGCAGGTGAAGTTACTCTTACTTTGTACAAAAAACTCATTTAAGATAGAACATCATTTACTGTACGTGTCATACTTTGGATATTCAAGCATGAATATGACACTTGGTTTTCTGTACCAAAGGTTCAGTTAAAATGATGAGTGAAGAGGACACACGGTCATAATGGACATAATAGTAGCAGAAAATCTATTCTCTATTACATTTATTCATAAAGTTTTTGACAGAAAAATCTCTGAGTAAAGCGTGAAATGTCTGCACTTTTTTGAAGTCTATCTGATTTAAACTGAATAGCCTCAGAAATGGAAATGTACTTTCTTTCTTTGTAAAAGTTGTGCTTCAGATCTCTATTCACTTTACTCAGATGAGATTTATTCACACAATGTCCGAAAGGAGCAAAAATATATGTGAAAATAGAGTGAGTATCTGAATCTATGAAGCTGTGTTTGGTTTATCTCCTTGACACACTAACAGCCTCAGAAGTGGAAACGTCTTTTTTAAGATAAGAGACATTAGAGCTCCTTAAGCTTTCTCAGATATATGAAGGATAAACAATGACTGTTTATCAGGCAGTGAGACGTGCTGACAGCGTCCAAATGGTTGAAATGTCATGTTGAACCAAAAGCTTATATCTCAACGCACCAATTCCTTTCACTTCTCCTGTTATGAAATTAAATAGGATCCGGAATTGAGTTTTAACTGCCATAAACTCAACAGAAAGTCCCTCAGCAACACTTATTTAGTTGTACTGAGAAGGTTGTCTTCTGCCTGCGATAATTGACCTTTATGGATCTGAGAACAAGCTGTGAAACTATCACGTTGTTTCTGCAGATTATCTCTGTCTTTTCAAGTGAATGCAGGATCGAACAAGCATCTTGTTTATTGTGACACACTCAGAGAGAGATAAATAGAGAGATGGAGTCAGTGAAGCAGCATTTGCCTGCAGACATTTTCAGCAGAGAACAAGAAGCTGCAGTCATTTCACTGAGGACAGACAGATAACAGAAGGGTTTACCTGCTGTTAAATGTGACGGAGAGACGGGAGAAATAGACTGAGGTATATAGAAGCAGGGTGAAATATACTGCTGTAATTATATCTGTGTTCAGTTACCCTCAGCGTGATTGGTGTAGAGGAGGGGTACAATGTAATTCAAGAAGGCATGCATTCTGTCGTAAGGGAGAATTTCTGCCACTAGCTGGACTACAGTTAGTCTGTTAGTGGGAAACCTGAACCTGCTGGAGCAGCTGGCAGGTGATTTTCCACTTCCTGACTCTCTAAGCACTGAGCGACAGATTGACTGATGGGCTGAGTGACTGACTGTTCCCATATGCTTTCGTTATTTCATTTATCTGACCGACCTGTATGCTGGGTATTGTTTAAGAAATGACTATACCAGGACCAATACCAGTACCCTTAAAGCTGCAGTGGGTAGAAATGGAGCAAATGTGATTTAAAAATATATTTTTTTATAAAACGGTCACTATATCCGGTGTCTTTCAGTGCTCCTAATGGCATCTGCAGGATTTCACAGACCGGACGAAAACAAGTAGCCAGAGCTGATCTTGAGTCTGTCGTCCAGCTGCCATCCAAGCCCCCAGGAAGTGCGCCGGTGGTCGATCCCGACTTTCGTAGTGGCCAAACGGCGTTACTGCAACTTCCGTGTCCGTCATGTGATGCCGTTGGGCCCAAAAATACTTTTTCCCATAGACTTACATTGGGAAAGAGACGTCTGTAACTCAGAGGATAATTTTTTTTGAGGTGATTCAACTTCCCAGTACGAACACTCTAATAGTCCTTATTTCAAAAGTTCAGTTTTTAAAGTTGTAAAATGCACTAATAGCCAAATCCAGAGTTATTTCCCTTCCTCCGTTCATGTGAGTGAAACCCAGATCGAGGCTGGAGCGCAAGCCGTGACGACGGCGTGATGTTAGGCCCCTGTGACCAAGTCATGTGACCGAGCGGACGCTACTCCGCCAATCATCTCGGACGCTACTCCGCCAAGATCCGGGTACTTTTCCAGACGGAAGTCGAGCCATTTAGGCTTCATGCGCCACTGAGCAACTCTCATAGGAATGACCGGGGCCCCGCCTCCAACGCTGGATCCAGTTCTCTTTATACATCCATGCTGCCGTCTATTAGAGCCGGCTGTCAATCACTCACAAACTCCAATCAAACGGTCAAACTAGGCAGCGCTGATCAAATATGAATCAATATTCTGTTCCTGTAATGCCTATTTCTTGTCACAGTACAGCAGTTTGAGACGCTCGAACGTTCACTCAATACCCATCATGTGAATGGAAGCTGTGTGTGTGTGTGTGTGTGTGTTTGTGTGTGTGTGTGTGTGTGTGTGTGTGTGTGTGTGTGTGTGCGTGTACCACTGTCTAGCTAATCACCGCCACTATGCACTGCACTCATATGGTGGTTACCGTTACGTGTCGTTGCGGAAGCGTCCACCCTCCGGTTCCCCTCAGGTAAACACTGGTAGCTCTGTCAGCACTGTTGTAGCGTTGCTAGCACCATTAGCTGCTAGCCGACAGCTCACACAACTCCATGTTGAGAGCCGTGTGCAGGTAGGCAATCCTTTTTTCTAGATCTGGGTACAAAAAGGATGGAATGCAGGTATTGTTTGACTGGAGAAGTTTCAATACTACTTGGTACTGGGTTATTTCGGTCCTTACCTTAAAAGGTACCGATACCCGGCCCTACCTACCTGTTTCTAAATGGTTTCAGAAATATACGTTTTTGGGGTGGGTTGTTATTTTCTTTTTGTTGCAGTTACGAAAGATTGGAAACTCTACCAGGAAAAATATCAACCCCCCCCCCCGAGCAGCTGCAGTCCTCCATCACTGGATAAAACCAGGAACAACTAACCTGATGACAGCACTCCCTGGTAAGTCTTTGCTCACTCATGACACTGTTCATTGTTTTAAAGTGCTCTTCTTTTATTTACACATTTACACATTCATTCATTTTGTTGCTTTCAGACTTTCTGGCTCTAAACTGACTTCACAGCTTGCTCTAAATACCTGTTTGTTTTGAGGTTTGTTTCCAGCTGGGGATCCCTGAGGGGTGTTGTGAAGCGTGATATTAGACCCTGAGCTTCACAATGGGAGGCTTCAGAGTCCTAACAACCTCTGAGCATCTCCGACCCGTCAGCTGTGACTGACAGCTGCTCTCATCTGGAACAAAACGCTGCTAAAAGAGAGAAACTGACTCAATAGTGTGAAATGAAGAGGAGAGGGTCAGCGGACTAAACCTGCTATTAGTACAGAGTGACTGTCTACAGATTATTGGACGCTCTGAGAACACTGATGGATTTGAATGAAACCAAGAAGTGAACTTTCTAACAGGACAGAGGACTGACCACAGATCAGTGGACAACATGATGACACAACTGAACGTCCAGGTTCAGATAAAGAATCAGGCAAATTATGGAGCAAGAAAAACGTCAACACCGAGGATGCAGTTTGTAATGTCAACATGGTGGTATTACACCGGTCACTGGATCTGTTCAGTACTGCTGTGCACACACCTGTTTTACAGCGTTCACAGCCTAGTAAGGTTGCAACTAAGGCTGTCAATAAATTAAAACATTTAATCACCATTAATCGCATGATTGTCCATAGTTGATCATAATTAATCGCACATGAATCGCTCATTTTTTATCTGTTAGTTAGTTTCATATGATACCAGTATTTTCACTCTAGCTTCAAAACTGAGCTCGCTACCACCTAAAAATTACAAGTTACTTTAATGCATTAAAGAAATTAGTGGCATTAAAACAAAGTTGCGTTAACTCGTTAATATTGTGTTAACTTTGACAGCCCTGGTTGAAACTAATGTTTTTTTCATTATTGATTAAACCCCTGATTATATTCTTGATTATTTTGTCAATTGGTTTATAACATTAGAAACCAGTCAAAAATTACCATCACAATTTCCTAAAATATAATATATAAAAAACTAGAAAACAAGGAAGAAAGACGAGCAGCAAATACAACTGAGAATGGAGAACTGTTTATCATTTTACTTGAATCTCACTACACGACCAACGTAATAGCGTGTAAGTTCTGCAAAGATATATGTAATTTTCTCTGTTGATCTACTTTTCATTCGTTCTGTGTATGTTCACTTACTTGCAGAAAGAGAAATATGTTCTCGCTTTCAGATGCATGTGAGCTTGCTAGACGACTAAAAAACATGGCTGAAATGCACATGGGAGAAGTTTGGCTTGAGGGCTTTCTGCAAGAAATCTCCTTAGGTTTAGGCAATAAACCTACTTGGTTAGCTTTAGGAAAACATCATGGTTTGGGTTTAAATAAGCTCTTTTCTGGCAGAAAGCCCTGTAGGCAAACTTCTCCCATGTGCAAATGCTATTCAGGGGGTGAATACTTCTCAACTTTTCTTGTAAAGATTAAACTAAAGTGAAATAAAAAGGGATATAGGTGCAATACAAATAAAACGTCTTATGCCTCTTCTAATTATTGGGCATATACATTCTCTATGAGACTGAATCTATGACTACTTTCTGTCAGGCTCTACATTTATGCGCTAGCAACAATGGAAGTGATGAAAAATTCTGGCTTGAAGACAAATGTGCCTCCAACTTTTCAGGGAATTTGAAAAAAAAAAAAGCTTCTGTGTTGCATTTGCTGGTCAGGGAGCTCCTCTGCAAACTTTATTCCTATGGCACTCCTCAAAAAGCCTGAATCCATCCTGCTGAGCACCAAGGCCATCTTCAGCAGGAGTCTGACTCCGGAGTCCAGAGGAGAGACCTGCAGCCATCTGACTGAAGGGTTTCAAAGCTTTCTCCAGAGAGGTGAGTGTTTCAAAGATCCTTCTCCACAAAGAGACCATCTCAACAAATTAAGGTTATTCCTGTTTTGTACTTCCTCTTTGCAACCAGCTGCAGTTTGTTTTGGTTGACAGATACGGAACGGATATGTTATGTTATTCAGATTACAACAATAAAAGCGGCAACTTCCTTCTACCTCCGCATAGACTCAAATGAAGCAAATGTATTGATTCTGGCATTAAAAAAATCTATTTGAAATTCGTAAAAAAAAAATACACGAGGTAGCGGAAGAACACAGAACACTTAATTTATTTTACGAAACACAAAAGTAATTAAATACAAGTATGTAAATCAATAAATCAGTGATATGGAGCATGTATGGGTGTGTTTGAATGTGTGTGGTGGAAAGAACAAAAGAGAAACTCATGTCTGTGCCATGCTGCTGAGAGTGTTGAGTTTTCCAGAGAGAGAGAGACAGACTGCAGACTGAGGCAGCTAAAAATGTGGTTCCCGCCAGGAATTCCAACAGACACATTAACCAAAACTATTCAAAAGCAATATCCCACCAGGCAGCTTTTTTACAATTTCTGAATTTACACAAATACTATTTATAATGTTCTGCAACCATTGAACGTGCCAGCATACTCACCCATTCTGTAGTGACCCCCGATCCATGTACAACCGATGCTGGAACCCATTTACATACTCGATCAGGTTTTGAGGAGGTTCAGGCTGTGCCAATGAATCGAGCAGCAGTCAGCGGCCCTCGCACTGCATGCCCAAACACAATTCGGGCTAAAACCGGTGCTCTCCTGCACAACTTCTCTGGCAGCTAGCAACAACCAAGGTAGTGCCTCTTCCAAATCCTGATCAAGCTCAACACAATACCAACGCAACAAGGACTTAAGGGTTTGGTGGAACCTCTCTAAGGCCCCTTGACTCTGAGCATGATATGCCGAAGCATGATTAAGTTTAACACGAAGTTGCTTTAGAACCTGGGCAAAGAAATGTGATGAAAAATTACTGCCTTGGTCACTTTGGATCACTTTTGGGATCCCGAAGATCGAAATGAACTGAGTCAGTGCTTTAACCACAGACTTGGCAGTAATGGTGCGCAACGGATACGCGTCTGGATAGCTGGTCATTTGACACATAAAAGTGAGCAAATGATTACTTCCAGATTTTGAACGTGGTAAAGGACCAACACAATCAATTATGAGATACTCAAATGGCTGTGCGATCGCTGGGATGGGGGACAGCGGAGCCGGTTTAATGGTTTGATTGGGTTTCCCCGTCAGTTGGCATGTATGACATGTTTTGATGTAACTAGACACATGCTTCTTCACCAGAGGCCAAAAGAAATATTTGAGAAGGTAGTAGTACGTCTTACGAACCCCCAAATGCCCCAACTGATCATGAGACGTTCTCAGCACCTCTTCCCGAAATTTGGACGGGACAACAACTTGAAACACAGGATTACCCACAACGTTCTCCCCTTGTGGCTCCCATTTTCTCACCAACAACCCGTCCTGAAGCAGATACCCCTTCACGGCACTCTTCACATCAACATCTGAAAGCACGCTGCCAAACAGCTCACTAAGCATCGGATCAGCTCGCTGCTCCGCTACCAGGTCACTGCGGGAAACAGACAAGAGAGAGTCACGTACAGACACAGTGAAAAACCCCACTCTCCCCTGTGCTACTCTGCTCAAGTTCAGGTTCTGCCTCCACACGGGACATAGCCCGCGTAACTGCACAAGCTGTGAAAATACCAGGAAAACACTGTGCACTCTCATCAGGCAACTCATTAACAGAGGGTAAAGATGTTACCACAGAAGGGGCGGACCATCAGCCCACACACGGCTACCAGCCAGGTCATTCCCAGGATGACATCCACACCTCTGATTGGCAGTGCAGGACACATGCCCATGGCCACCTCGCCCTGAAACAACCCACAGTCAAGCTCCAACTTATGCACTGGAACAGGCAACACATTTAAACCCATTCCCCGCATCAGAATGCAATCCCCAGTATCAGTACTCTGAGAAAAAGGCAGGACAGAACTCACAATGAATGAATGAAAGGCTCCAGTATCTCTCAGGATCTTTACCGGTACCTTAACATCACTGCCCACCAGCAACATATGGCCCTCAAAGACAAAAGCTGAAAAATCAGCCATCACCTGCTCACAAGGAGATGCAACACAAGGTTTTACAAAGGGAGAAATGACACACAGAGAACTGACAAGATTGACTTTTCTAACAGGAGCAACAAGTGCTACAGGCTTAGCATGCGCACTTTTACTACTGGATTTAACAGGGCATTCATATTTCCAATGACAGTAGTTAAAGACCTTACTTGGATCAAACTGCACCTGACTGCGTGCAGCCCTTTCTGGCCTACCATAGCGTGGACTGGCTCCCTCATCACACCGTTTACTTGCTGAATGAAACATACCGCTTTCTTCCCAGTAGTAAGTGTCGTCCCGAGCATTATACTCACGGTCACCACGGTGTGTCAACACATACTCATCAGCTAAAGTAGCAGCCTCAGACGCCGTCTTCACTTTATGCTCATTAATGTAAGTCCCAATGTGACTGGGAACAGAGTTTTTAAACTGTTCCAGAACAATCAAATCGCACAATGCAGCGTAGGTATTTACCCCCTGTGAAGTACACCAACGGTTGAAATGAGACCAGATTTCTCCCACGACCGAAACCTTTGGCAATATGCCTCAGGCACCAACTCATACACTTTAAACACTGCAGATTTGACTGACAAATAAACTTTCAGCCACACCAAGTGCGGAGTACGCTTCCTGTGCCTTACCTGTCAAAACGCACTGCAACAGTAATGTACGCTCTGAATCAGACCAATCTCTGCTCTCTGCAACACGCTCAAAGAGTGAGAAAAACGTATCAAGATCACGTTCACAAAACTGAGGAACCAAACGCAGACCACTGCCAACATCAAAAGAACGTGAAGGCCCAAACCAAACAGGAGCCTGGCCCCGTCCACCAACACTCTGCAAACTTAACCTGCGCTCCTCTATCTCAAGTCTTTTAATTTCAGCTTGCAACAACAGTAACTCTCTGCGCTGCTCAAAAGTTAACTCTGAACTCACACCAGCTACACTAGAGGCAGATACACCAACTGTGTCCACTCAACACCAACAGCATGCAACTTAGACTCGAGAACACCCATTTGCAACAGATTCTCTCTAAGAATGTGATTCATGTTCTCCTTTGACCGTCTATCTCCAACATCCATCTCAAAGTGGTCAGAGATTTTCACTAATTGCTCCCGTGAACAACGCTCCAATAACTCCTCCGAAGGAGTTTTCAAAAATTCCTCAACAG
>CAKAKR010066783.1:0-28693 GCA_916700685.1 Adelosebastes latens
AAATTCTGTTTGCTTCGCCAATGATTTAGCATTGCACTCCTATAACACTGTCAGACTGTTAAAAAGAAGGATCGAAATAGATGCAGCAGAACCAGAGATATTACAGAGCCATACTATTCTACACATTCTTCTTCTTTGTCAAAATATGGCACATACATTACCCATAATGCAACTCGACCACCAACAGTTCGGTCAGACAATCGGATGTGTTCTGACTTCTCCGAATTCAGAGATTAAAGTCAAACGATTATATTGTTTTAAAACTGTATACTTTGCCGTAGAAATCATTACAATGTCTCGGCACAAAATCTGCACTTTACAGCCTGCATATACAATGGATTATCAATATCATAGCCGCCTTCCTCAGTGCAGCCTCGCTAAAAATAACTAAGGATGCAAAACCGATCTGTAAAAAAACGAACCGTTCAACGGCGTACAAACCGAACCGTGAGCTTGTTGAACCGTTTGGTAGGGTACAGATCCCCGCAAAAATAACACCATAAAAATCATCATTCCCTCTAATCATATCGCAATTGCATCAGTCAAAAATTGCAATTAAGATATTTTTTCAGCTGCAGCCACAAAGCAAAACAAAGATCTGCACTTTTTTTTACACAACATGTAGCCTCGTAGTTCACACACAAAGCTACTTTGACCTCCTCCTCTTATAAATAAGTGTGTTGTTGTACTCACCTTAACAGTCACAAACAGCAGAAACTCACACACACACCTCACAGCATTTAGCATGTTATCTACACCCAGCATGCACCTGTTCATGGGGTGTGTTTGATTTGGGTCTCTGAGCTGCTGGGGGGGTGGAGTCGAGCTTGCCAAGGTACAATAATGTTATCCTTAACCCATAATGATGCAATTATTTATTATATTGCATTTTTGTACTGCAGTTATTGCCCTATTTTATTGTACTATGCCACTTGCATTAGTGTCTCATTTTTAATTGAAAATAGAAATGAGGCTCAGTACTCAGAACTTTTAGTAAGTAAAAGTAGTAATTCCACAATGTAAAAATACTTCAAGTAAAATGATAATAATAATAATAATAATAATAATAATGATAACTTTATTTATATAGCACTTACAAAGTGTTTTACAAAGACATAAAAAGCAGCACAAATTAACAGGTAGTAATGAATAAAAATAGAGTTAATACAGTAAAAGTAAAAGTCCTGCATTAAAAATATTATTTGAGTAAAAGTACAAAAGCATTAGAATGCAAATATACTTAAAGTATCACAATTAAAAGTTCTTCTTATTATGCAGAATGGCCCACGTCAGAATAATAAATATTATTGTATTATAATTATTGCTGTAAACATCACATTAATATTGTAGATGGTTATGGTGTGGCGAATTTCAAATACGTAACTGCTGAGAAGCCTAATCTAACAATAACATATCATAATTTATTAGTTGATTTGGATTATTCATACAAAATATAAATCTATAAAGTAACTAAAGCTGTCAGATAAATGTAGTGCAGTAAAAAGTACAATATTTCCCTCTGAGTTTTAGTGGAGTAGAAGTATAAAGTAGCAGAAAATAGAAATACTCAAGTACAAGTACCTCAAAATTGTACTTAAATACAGTACTTGAGTAAATGTAGTTAGTTACATTACATCACTGGTTATTTTACTATCCAGCAGGCTCCACACCAATATGTCACATGATCAGCATCACAGGTGTGAAACTGACCTGTTGAACTTTCTCTCTTCTTCTATACACTTTTATTTATTTATTTTTACACAGCCTTGTGTGACTTTTTATTTGTGTTGTTATTTTTTGTAGCGGACTATGCAAAGCTTTCCAAACCCCCATTCAGCATGACCATAATAGTGTTTACTCGCTTTACTTATAAATGATGAACACAAATAACATATTGGTGCACAATGTTTCCTGAAAAGTCAAGCATGAAATGATATTTGGTGTTTTGAGCTTCAGAAAATCAGAGATTGATTAATGATGATAAATCAGAATGGATTCATCTCACATTTTTAATTCTTTTTATTTATGTTTTGTTCATTAACATTTTCATTCAGGGGAATTTTTTTTTTTCAGTAATAAGTAACAACAACAACATCTTTGAAATCAAGATTTTCCTTTTTATTGAAAACTTGGCCAGGATTCTGTACAGCAGAGAGGGTGTGCAATGCACAGGGGCAAGAAGACGGGGGTCAGGGGGGGCTCTAGGGACTCAGTTTCCCATGGTGCATTATACCCTGAGCCGAGAATCAAGTGTGTAAAACAGCAAGAGGTGCCGTGTTCCCTCTTTGGTGTGTCTCAGAGGACTGTGGAGAGGAATGAAGTGAGGGACTAAAAAAAAGGGAGAAAAGGGGGGAAAGCAAAGCTCAGCCCATAGGGGAGAAAGAGAAAAGTAGAGACAGAGAGGAATGGAGGGTGGTCCAGTTGGTCTGTCCACTGAGGTGTTGTCTCCGATCAGGGACCGATCTAGATCCTCACCCCTCCCCTCACTGCGTCAGATCATAGACCGTTTAAGGTACTGAGGTAAGGCCTCAGACATCTCTCCCCCTTTCCCTCTTCCTCCGCCCCTCTCCCTCACTTCCGCTCTTTCTCTTTCTCTCCTTCCCTGAGCCTCACTTGCTGGCCATGGTGTAGCAGCCCTGTTGGTGCCACTGCATGTCACGGATACGCCTCACGGACTGGAACTGAGGATGGCGGGCGCCGTACTCGTTGAAGTGCCTGAAGTCGCCCTTCTCCAGCAGGTACTGGCTGCCACGGTATCCAGGGAACTGGTATCCCACCCAGCTGGAGAAAAAAGAAGGAGGAAAACACATCAGTACAGGGTTTACTTTGTGTAGATCTTTATGTCATTTGAGTCCCGTCTGTCAACCTCTGCTGTGTACTCACGTTCCGCAGCTGACAATGATGCTGCCGACTCTGTCGGTGAAGCCGTAGGAGAACAGGCTGGGAACGTCGTCATCCATGATCTCCATCTTGCGGCCCTTGAACTCTCCGACCTCGTACAGGCAGATCTTGTGCTTCTCGGGGTCCTGGGAGAGAGACAAACAGGGAGGAACACTAGTTTAGGGGGCAGTCGGAAGCAAAACAGAAAGGGAAACTTGAGTGTATGAAAGCGTGTTTTTATTTTTTACCATTCTGACGGGCCTGAAGGACAGCAGGTAGTCGTTCTTCTGGCAGTTGCTCCAGGAGTCCCAGCGAGGATACTCTCCCTTCTCCAGGATGTACATCTCACCGCAGAAGTTCATCTGCTCGAAGCCCACGAAGCTGCAGATGACACGATATCATGAAGTATCCATGCAAAGTTGAGTGTTTTGAATGTACAGTATATAGATGTATATTCTTATACTTACGGTCCACACTCAACGCGCAGAGAGCGCACGCGGTCCATGCCCATCTCACACACATTCATGCACTCGTTGCTGATCTCGATCATGCGACCCTGGAAGTTCTCCTGGTCGAACACGTACATCTGGAGGGGAACCGATGCACACACAGATGAGTCAGTACAACAACAGTAATGTGATGATAATAATATGATAAACTGAATCATCTTCCCATGTGAGAGCCACCCACCTTGTAGGCCATCATTCCCATCTCAGACTTCTTGCTCTGAGCAGCCTTCCCATCGGTCTGGGAAGAAGTCTTGGACTTATCTCCACTGGACATGATTGCTGAATGGAAAGAGAGGAAAAAAAACACATTGATGTGACAAATCTATCCTGTTTTCACTGATAGAGAGATTATAAATGCAAAGATCTGAAAAAGTACACAGAATAATCTGTGTATTTTGTTGTAATCTATGATTACTTGATGATCTGATTTGTATCTCCACACTTGCAGGTGTACAGGTTGTATGTGTGTGTACCTTACCTGTCTGTGTGTACGATGCCTACGACGAGCCTCACTCAAAGTGTGTGCGGCTCGGAGTTCACCCCTCCCTTTTATACGCTGGCGCCCATAGGAGAGGGATTATGGGGAGAGAAACAAACCTGCTGAGGTCAGAGACGCGAGACAATAGAAACCCCACATCATCAGAGAGGGACGGACAGAGGGGAGGGGACAGGCGGAGGAAGAGGAGGACGGACAGAAGCTGAAGGACCAGCCACTAACAGAACTAATGAAATACAAGTTGATCAACTTTTAGAGGTAAATAATGTACCCTACATTAGGGGTGTCATGATATACCAGAACACAGTGATATTTAAAAATGAAATATTGATATCATGTTAATAATATCCTGTAAATAATCCATAAATCATTTTATATATACAGTTGTGGTGCCAGACTCTCTCTACTCATATTTTGAGTGTAATCAATTTGCCAAAAAAGAGACTAAACGCATAATAAACAAAGTTAAAGATGAAATTGACTGATTTTTTTGGCCACAATAATCGTGTACTCAAGATCTGCCCTACTCTAACTCATAGCAATCATTTGTCAACATATCAATCCACTTATTCAAAGTATAACTCTGTATACTTAGGCAGGCTTGATTTCATACAGTGACATAGATTATCTGATTGTGTCTTCAAACCTCTGGCTTTCACATAAGGTGGCTGAATCCAGGCTAAATGTTTCCAGATAATGTCAGAGAGCAACATTCATGTTGGATAAATAAATCTGAATGAATTGCTTCTTCACTTAAGGTCTGAGGTTCCCAAACTTTCCATCTGGAAGTCCCCTACATGGAAGAATAAAACCCACATTTGATCAGTGATACTTGATCCCAGGGTGGGGGGATATTGGGACGTTACAGTTGCTATTATATATGAGCATAAAGAAATGTAAGAAAATAGAAATAAAGGAGTATGTAACATGTAAATTATGCACATAATGCTACTGTAAATACTGTAACACAATATGTAGAGAATATAAATAATAATAAAAAAAGAAATATGTACAAATCTGTGCATCAATCACATACAATATATAACCACAGTGTAAATGAGTAAATAAAAAATGCTCAGAAGTGGGATCGATTAAGGGCATTAAATATAAAATATACAATAGTATAAATAAGAATATGTATTGAAATGTATAGTATAAATGCAGTATTAATTATAAATAATAATAAATGATGGGGTAGATATGGTAGGATTTGTTCAACCAAACATAATGTGAGATGATTTTTTTTTGTATGTTTGGTGTAATGTTTTCTTTTTTTTAATTGTCATTTTCTGTAATCAGTTTGTCATTTGGACGATGAGTCCTCGCATTGCAGTGCAATACTGTTTCTTTTCTATCTGGACTGTAAAGGGTGTAAACGGTAAATCAGATTATTTTTTATAAAGAGAATGTATGTGACAACACAAGGATATTTTGTTTTTGGTATCCATTGACATTATAATGTTCCATTGTTCAATAAAAAAAAAAAAAAACAGTTGCATTTTTTCCTCCAAAAATGAATCTTAATTGGGTCAGCTTATACAAAGATTGTTTTCACTTTCATCAGAAGTGTTGCATTCAGTGTTGCATTCAATGCACAAACGTGTCTCCACTTTGGAAACCATTGATCCAAACTACACCTGCACCCTTGAAGGAGCGTCACAAGATGGTTTTGGTGACATTGCGCTTCATTAACAGCACTAAAATGAAACGTATATTTCATGGCCAGTACTCCCTCAGATATCGTGGTGTACAAATATGGAACACCAAAATACATGTTATCAAGAGCTCGTTATCCTTAGAACATTTTAAAAGGAAAATATCATCACATTTAATTCATGATGTCTAATTATCTTTTGATGTTTAGATATATATTTTCTTTTCTTCTGTACTGTTTTTTGTATGTATTTCATTGTTTTTATTGGATTGTTTTCCACTGTTTGGTTAGGGTTTTTCTGCACATTTTGTGTACTTCTTGTTTGTTATATTTTTAAAAATTAGTTTAGATTTTTCTTCCTTTTTTGTTATTGTTTTTTTTTTCTCCTGGGGTTGTTGGGGAGGTCCTTTGTATAAGTCTGTGGCTTCTTGACCTTTGTGCAGTTTTATATATGTACAAATAAATAGATAAAAAATAAAATAAAATTAGTTTTACTCAAAAAATATGCAAGACGAGGTATGAAATATGGATTTTATTGTGGAAATGTCCTGAAATCTCCCGACACATTTCTTGTTTTTTCTTTCATTGACTGGATTTTGTGAAGTTTTATATATTTGCAAATAAAAAATAAAATAAAAAACGTATATTCTCTCTATACATGATTACAGACCCAGCCAGTTAGTCCCCCCTCGGTGCCTCTCTGCTCCGCCGTTAATCCTCCACATTCTCCACCCCGCCGGACTGCTGACCGGAGTCCGAACATACCGGAGCGTCTTTTGTTCCGGAGCTCCAGCAGCAGCATCACTATGAGATGTGCTGAGCTGGTCTCTCTGGAGCTGGACAACAGCATCCAGCAGCCCTGCCTCGGGAGCGCGCCTCGCTGCTCGGTGCTGCCGCGGTGCCAAACCGGGCGGTGGGAGTCGGAGCCGGGGACGCGCACACCGGCAGGCGCGCTCCCGGACCGCCGGTATAAAACTGAAGCGCCAGGTCTTCCCAAAGCTCTACGCGAGGCAGGCCGTAGGCGCGTACCACTTTCGAGCTCTTCCAATAAAGTGCCAATCTAGGTAAGGACGCATCTCCATCTCTGCTCTCCACACAGCTCAGGGTCAGACACACAGCTGCACTGAAAACCAAAAGCACTTTCTGAAACACACACATATTTATGATTTAAAAAAAAAAAAAAAATCTGTATTTCAAAATGACAGAAAAAAAGTGTAAAAAATTACGTTTCATTTGTGATTTTTATGTAAATGGTCTTAGATTTACAGTATTTTTTTGTAATCACAATCGTAATTATCTGTATTTAAGCTTTTCTTGATCATTTTTAAAGATAATTATTCTGTTTTTTAGATGTTTATGACTCTATTTTTACGATTAATGTATGTTAGAAGAAAAGGATTTCATGGAATTTCTAAAAATATTTCTTGTAAAAATACAGATTTTTTTTGCAAAACTTCTGAGTTAATGTAAATTTGGGCTTTTGCAACGTAAAATTACATGTTTCATTTGTGATTTATGTGTAAATGGTTTTAGATTTACGGTGTATGACTATTCTAACAATAAATATATGTTAAAAGTAAAATATTTCTTGTAAAATTACAGTAATAAAGACTAATTATATAAAGATAATTACAGTTATTTTTTTTACAGTTTATTTATGTTAATTAACTGACAGTATTTTTCCGTTTTTTAACAGACATTTTCTGGCGCCCCTGCTGCCGGAAAATTTCCGTTATTTTACACTTTTTTTTACAGTGTGCACTGAAAAACCAAAAGCACTTTCTGAAACACACACATATTTATGATTTAAAAAAAAACTTTAAAAAAGAGAAATTGTTTTTACCAAACAATGTTTTCTTAGGCTAAGTCTGTGGAATATAATGTGTAGGCCATGACATATCTGCATCACAACAATATTTAATTTAAAATAGTATTTTGACGCACATCTCATCTTTTAAGAATAATTGAGCCTCCTGCCATTTGAAAATTGCAGAACGCCATATTGCGATTTCCATAACATTTTGATTAATTGTGCAGCTCTAGTTTATACACTATCATGTTGTCTGCTTTGATTATGTTTTATTCTACTGTTGATTAGGGCTGTGGGCAATGTACAAATATTATATCGATATCGTCATATGAGACAAGATATCGTCTTAGATTTTGGATATCGTAATAAGTTATTATGTATAAGTGTTGTCTTTTCCTGGTTTTAAAGGCTGCGTTACAGTAAAGTGAAGTAAAGTTTTCTTAACTTACCAGACTGTTCTAGCTGCTCCAGATGTTTTAGTTCAGATTTTTACAGATGTAGCTGTAAATGATTCACAGGGATTTGTGGTGTTCCTGTAAGTGGGAATTTAACACCATCATGTAGAAAAACAAATAATATGTGCTCTAAATGAGTCTCTAAAGGACGTTTTTCTCCCACACTGTACTTACTTCTCTCTGTCCTCATTTGAACCTCAGGAGTAAAGATGTACAGAACTACAAGGTCCCCCATGATGCAGCCGCTGGTCAACTCAGGAATGGGCATGGCTCCTTTCTTCAAGGTAAAACACATTTGAGCACAAATTCTCTGCTTGATACTTAAAAGTAAAAAGGAGGATAAAATATTAACTACCTTATTGTCAGCTAAATCCCTTTTCTTGTTCTTTTATGGCGTCTCATTCATCTCCATCCCCTGCTCTCCTCCCTCAGGTGACTGTGTTCGAGCAGGAGCACTTCCAGGGAAAGTGTCTGGAGTTCACCAACGAGTGCTGCAACATTCAGGATTGCGGAATGGACAACATCCGCTCCATCAGGGTGGAGAGCGGAGCGTAAGTGTCTCAAACTTTTCGTCTGGTAAAAAAAAAAAAAAACAAGACAGAAGACTCATTATTCTGACTGTACAACACATCAAGGAAAATTATGATCCCCTTTTGTTTCCTCAAAGAGGAGTTAAAGAGGAGTGATGTGGGAAGCTTTAAGCATGGAAATAATTGAGTTGTTACGAAAAAGTAGTTTACTTCAAGTTTATTTTATGAAGTCTACTTAAGTAAAGTTCAAGTATATGTTTCCCAAGTATGTAGTAAGTATAATAACATCAATGTACTAGTAGTATACTTGTAAGTGTACTACTTCAATACTTCTTGGGACTAAATTGGCCCACTTTTTAATTTATAAAAGTATACTTTTAAGTAGGTGTAAGAATACTAAACTTTGAATACACAACTAGTTTTCACCTAAGTTTTATTTTGCACTGCCATTATACTATAAGTATACTGATAACTACTAAAAAATACATTAGTTTTATACTTGTATCGCACTTTTTAGCTTATGAAAGTACACTTTAAAGTATACTCTGTAAACGACTAGTGTAATAGTTTTTATACTGCAAGTATACTTGTAGCCCATGATTTAGCAGAGATGGGGACTCGAGTCTGAGACTCAAGAATACTTAATTATACTTTTCTTAAGTATATCTTGATCAAAATATTAAGTACAAGTAGGCCTATAAGGCAAATATACTTTTCTGTATAAGCCTACTGGTCAGTATGAGCCAAGTATACTTTTTATTAAGTATATCTGATAAGTACATAAAAGGTAAACTGAAAGTATACTCTCTTATTTTAAGTCTAAAAGAAGTATACTAATAGCACACTTGAAGAAACTTATTTTTGGTAAGGGGTATGCAAATGGTGCTGCATGGTTTTGAACTGTAGCTCTTCAGTCTGGTAGAAAAAGATCATTTTTCAAAACCGTAACGTACAGTAAAGTGATGTTAACATCTCTCTCTCTCTCTCTCTCTCTAAAAGCTGGGTGGGTTTTGAGCACCATGACTTCCAGGGCCAGCAATTCATCCTGGAGAGAGGAGAGTACCCTCACTGGGACGCCTACAGCGGCTCCCTCTCCTACCACGTGGAGCGCCTCATGTCCCTGCGCCCCATCTACTGCGCCGTGAGTACATCCTGTCTCATCTCATTAGTGTTAACAATCATCACTTACCTCGGGAGTCCAAAATCCAACTTTTTCCTTCTCCCCTGCAGTCCCACCAGAGCAGTCGCATGCTCATCTTTGAGAGGGAGAACTTCATGGGCCGCAGCGTTGAGGTCTGTGATGACTACCCCTCTCTGCAGGCCATGGGCTGGATGATGCCTGAGGTTGGCTCCATGCACGTGCAGTGCGGCGCGTAAGTTGTACTAGATCTGATTGTGTAATAGGATGCATTTTATCAGGACACACTTCTGCAAATGCTCCTCCACTTTCCAGGTGATTTACACTTGAATAACTATTTCAAATCTGGTTTAGTATCTGTTTTATGTAAAAATATCTCAAAGAATGTACACTTTTTTTTGTCACTACAGTCCCTCATTAGCATGTATTATATGTAATAGACCCAGGAAATAGTCCCACTCACCCTTGTTTCCTTCTCCTGCAGCTTCGTGTGCTACCAGCACCCTGGCTACAGGGGCCAGCAGTACATCATGGAGTGTGAGAGACACAGCGGAGACTACCAGCACTGGAGGAACTGGGGCTCCCACTGTCAGACCCCCCAGATCCAGTCCATCAGGCGCATCCAGCACTAAGAGGAAGACAGGCTGAGACTGAGCCAGCAGCTCCCCCCTTCACCCTTCCTCTTTCTTTCCTTCTCTCTTCAATCCTTTCCTTCCTTTCGACTTGAGCCGCAACAGCCGCCCCAACACCACTACTGATTTACAGCCGCTGCCAGAGTGTGATAAGAGACAATATCGCACTGTTAAAGCACAGGGAAACACACGCTCCACACACACACATGCTGACATAACTGACACACACAGTGTCTTTTTATTTGGTTTAGAGGTCCCTACACACTCACACACAAACACACACCTGTGCTGTACTCCACCTGAGTTGGGTTGATGAGTAGAGCGATTCCTCAGTGAGCTGGAACCGAGGGGAGATGAAGCTCCAACTTGGCGCCGCGACCGGGAAAACCTCCCCATCAGTCTCCTCAGTGCAGCCGACCGCGCTGCAGTGCAGCTCAGATGTGTTTTGTTGTTGTGTGCAGGAGGTTGAGCCACAGGTTGATAACTAATAAACTCATTTTCACCTCATGTATTCTTGTTTATTATATAAAGTGTGTATGTGATGAATAAAGTGGGCTCCCCCTCTCTTTGCAGCATGAAACACGCCACCTGTCCTGTAGGCTTGAAAGGTGCCTGTCTCTTCACAGAGAACAGCGGTTATACTTGCATTGGGTTTTAATTGTGAAAGTTTTCACAATGAGAAAATCAAAATTGTCTATAGAAACTTATCAAACTTAAAGTATGCTGCAGGTGTAGTTTGATAAGTTTCTCTTGATGTTTTGATATTTTGTACGCTTTTCAACTCAGGGGTTAAATGGTTACTTATAATAACCACGTGTGCCTGAAAATGATGATTATCACATAATTATCTGTATTTAAAGCTTCAGTAGGCAACCATTTTTTGGCATCATTGGGAAAAAAATCAGCATATTGTAATTCACGTGTTCAAGTGCACCTCCTCTTGGCTCTGTTTTCAGGCTTTAAAAAATCTAGCCCGTGACGGAAGAAATTTGGCCAATCACAGGTCATTTCAGAGAGAGAGCGTTCCTATTGGCTGTACTCCAGCTGGTGGGCGGGGCTTTGTATTTCCTCAACAGATTTCAACATGGTTGCTGGGTCACAAACTTTCTCATTTTACAGCTAAACATTACTAAAATAAAAATAACTTTTTTTTTAAATCATATTTGCTCCATTTCTACCCACTGCTGCTTTAAAAGTGTACCTGCCAAACTAATTTAAGGTGCTAAATTAGGCAGGAAGGAAGGAAGTAGGGCTGTGTATTGGCAAGAATCTGGCAATACAACACCTATCATGATACAGGGGTTACAATTAAATGTATTGCGATATATTGAGATACTGTAAGCGCGGCGATATATTGCGATCAAATTTTAGGAAAACTGTCATAGTATAAAGAATATGCATAAAATCTGACTAAAAAAAAACGTTAGCGGTGCGACCTCACGCTACTTCCTGTCCAGTTTACGTTGTTACGTTGGAGTGGAAGAGTCAAATGGCTGAATATAGATTACAACACTGCCATCTAGCGGCCGGGGGTTTAAACACAACACAAAATGAGCCACTGTCTGCCATGAATCTTTGCAAGTAAACTGTTAATTAAAATCGATACATATACATATTTATACGTTACGTTGGTAACATGACTAAAGCACTACATACTAACTAAAGAAGAAAAAAAGAAAATATACTTATTAATATTATATTCCTGTTCTTCCAGTAGATCCCCCTAAATGTTACACACTGGTCCTTTAAAATGAAATCTACACCCTGAAGATGAGCCTCATTTTCAGTGACGTGCATTTGGAGTCACAGAATAAAGCTGGAAAAGAAAGGATTTTTATTGTAGAAATCAGAGTCCTAGACTCAAAAGTGCCACGAGGAACAGTATATAAACATAACCTGACAGTAAAACGAGGAAGACGCGAGTTTTCCTGGAACATTTACAAACTGTGGCAGAACAGAAGCTGACATTATTAATCATATTTACAACTAAAACAGTCATAGTCATAGTTAAGACTAATAAAACACCCTTAATTCCTTTGACGGTACGTAAACCTGATTTTGACAGTTAAAACAAACTTTGCTGAACATATCTGCTTCACAATCACAAACTACTGGACTTAGCAGTAACAACTGTGTAGGTCTTTACATAAAATCAGCGGCTAAATATCTTCAAAATACAAAATAAATGAACGATCCCAGTCACCTTTGACAGTTTGACAATGGTTGTCTGTATACTCAACTCAAGAGCTGAACCTCAACAGCTGCATGTAAACTACACACCTGTAGTTTTTGTTGCTGATTAAAATGTCTTTATGCATTACGATGCACGTCTTTTCTTTTTCAATCCAAACAAATAGTTAACATGTTGCTCACAACTCTTCTTTTCCTAAATGTTAGTGGAATAGGAAAACAAAAATCCCTCACGTGATTGTCAGTGTTTTGCACATGGAGGTGAACACAATAAAAACAGAAGACATTTGTCTTGATCTCTGTCTCTCTACCTGCCCTTTAACTCGCTGCTAAATTAAACAAACGTTTTCTGGGAAATGTAGGAAATAACATAAACTGTACAAGACGAGTAGAAAAGAAAATGCTCTTGCTAATATAAGAGCACATCAGTCTGATATTTTCTGTTAAGTTCACCTGTACTCACAGTAGCGAAGACCGCCGATGAACCGTAGTCTGTGTTTTCTCCAACAACGTCAATGTCCTCGACTCCATCCTCTTCCTCACCTTCTGAGGACTCCGTCCAGCTCATGATCACCGGATCGGGGGCGGGACTGGAACCGCCAATCACATCAATGTACTCATCATTGGCCTCTTCCCAGCTTCCTGTTGACCCCAGACATTTTGCTGAATGTGAAGAAGGGGACCCAGAGGGCGTCACTTTGAAAACATGTGAGAGAGTCTGTGTCGTTCTGCTCTGGCAGCGGTCGTCTTCAGAATCTCCGTCCACATCGATTATCTCATCTCTGCTGCTCTCCATCTCTTCATCCATCAAACTTCCCTCCGTTTCTTTGAGTTTGATTTCACTCTGCGTTGATTTATCTTCTCTGTCTTCTCTTTGAACACGATCGCTTACACTGGTCAGCGAAACGTCCTTTATCTCTCTGGTTGCTGGCTCTGCAGGTTGAGCGCTCGCTACGCCTGTTTCAGAGGTCGGCTCAAAGCAAACCCTCTTGGCCACAGTGGATTGAACACTTGTCGCCTCCTCTGACTCTGCTGCCCTCTTCTCTACCTTCCTTGTAGCTCCCTCTGCTTCCTCCTGTGGATGGACAGTCAATTCTTCTTCACGTGTCTCTTGATTTTTCTCTAGTTGTTCATCCGTGCCACAGGGCTCCACGGCCTGAATCGGTGGTGTTGAACTCTCACCATTAGATAAAGTGAGGAGTTGTCCATTTTTATTGGGTCTGCCTCGGCTGCGACGTGGTCGGCCTGCGGAGGTTGGTCGTTTAATTTGAAGAGGCTCCTCAAGAAAGGGCACACTGTCCTGTAAAACAAATTAACCTTATTAAATTATACAGACAAATACAAAAAACAAGAGTCTACAGCAATTAGGGCTGGGTTTCGGTACTCGATTTCTTTAAGGTATCGACCGAACTAACTCATTACCAAGTTGTATTGAAACTTTCCAGAAAAACGATAACTGCATTTGAGTCTTTTGTGCCTAGATCTAGAAAAAAAAAGACTATTTGTATGGTTTTGCTCATAGCCAATCACTGCAAGCCTTCTTCAATTTAATGCAAGCAGCCACAACCCATACAGCCACACGGCTCTCAACATGGAGATGGCTGAGCCGGTGGGTGGTGACACGCACACAGCTTCCATTCACATGATTGTTTACTGAATGAAAAAAAAGATATCAAATGAAGTACTCTACTGGTTTCGGTATCAATTTAAGGGTACTGGTATCGCAATTCTTTTAAGCAATACCCAGCCCTAACAGCAATGCTACCAGCTCTGCAAGGCTGTACTTATGCTTGGCAGTGCTTTGAGCTAAACACTAACATCATCATGCTAACAAGTCACAATGACAATGCTAACATGCTGATGTGAAGCAGGTATAATGTTTACCATGTTCACCATGGAATGTCATTACGTTTACAGGTATTTGGTCGTAAATCAAAGTATTGTACAAAGTAAAGTTTTGACCTGATGATGGCCCTGCTTTAACATTAAAGGATCACAAAAGTTAGCAGGCTTCATCGTCTGAGAACCATGAATACCCATACAAAGTTTTGTGCCAGTCCATCTTGTAGATGTTGAGATATTTCTCAGGATAAGTGAACACTTTGGCATGCTGGAGGTGAAAAAGTCAGGAAATCCCCAAAGCCGATTGGATACATCATCTGTACAAAGTTTCAGGGCAAACAATAGCCGTCATTGCCATCACCCGCTGCTAGTGTGGCTACAAACAATAACGTAAAAACATGAAGCGTCTTTCTTTAAAGAATTGATGTTTAGAAGACACCTTCGCGGTCAAAAACGGTCAATGCTCACCATGATAAGTGCTTCTCTAAACCTACTCCTGATCGGGTACGTCTTTGTGCTCCATGAGTCACGTGGGCATTTCACTGATGATGAACTGGTCTTTGTTTTTGCAGTACTCTGAAAAATATATACGCACAGACAAACCAATTTAGACATTTTCCCCTCATTATAGCATCAGTCAGACTTTGCTGGACTGACGGTGACAGCAGACATCATCAGAAGCATTAGTGGAGCGTAGTTAGAAAGGTTTGTCACCTTGACTTCTCGACAGCTGGGTTCCTGCAGTGTAACTTTGGCTGGCAGCGGGCCACTCCTCCTCAGTTTCACCACTGGCATCTGCTGCAGCTGCTCGTCTCTTCGGTCACGAACGATTTTGGCCTTTGCGTCACGTGATAACACCGGCTTCCTCACCCTCACCCTCTTTCTCTCCAATGAGAACATATACTCATTTTTTCTTCTCTTCCGTCGTTTGGCTGGCGGTCTGACTTTACTCGGTGATCCCTCGGTATGTTTGGGGGGAGCGGCGCTGCAACCAGAAGCCGTGCGAGGCTGTGAACGTCTCGGCTGTGTCTCAGCTTCATCTCTCTGTTTCAGTTCAGTTACTTGAGAGCGTCTGGCTGGACGCGGCGTGTGTGTGTTCTGTAGATTGGGGGGGTTCTGGCCACCCGTCTCCACCTCTTCCCTGGCAGTACAGCTGTCAACATGCTGCTCAAAGGACTGGAGGAAGTGGTCCAACATCTCAGTCAGCTCCCCCTCTCCCTGCTGCTGCAGAACGGGCATCTCGCTGCTGGAGCCAGCAGCTCCTCTTGCTACAGCGACAACATGTGCGGCCCCGTGAAAACCTGGACTTGCTTCCAGGAGGCCAGTGGTACGGCCTTGTTGTTTGTTTTGAGCCAATGTATTGACAGAGGAGGCGTAGGCACAACTGCTGCTACTGGTTGGAAGAGGAGGCTGAGAATGTGGAGCAGCGTTGTTTGGTAAAATGTCGAGGCCCATCATCACCGCCTCTAGTAGACGATCAATGTGTTCGGGCTGTTCCTCGTGAGGTGGAGGAGCCGGAGGAGGGAGGGAGGTGCTGTGGAGGAGGGACGATGCTGGAGGCACGTAGGAGACTGCAGGTGACAGCAGGCCGGGTGACGGAGAAGGCTGGAGGGATGGGCTGAAGGCAGATAATGTCTGAATGTTGTAGAATGGCATGTGAGAGGAAGGAAAGGAAACTGATGTTGTTGGTTTGGCCCTCGCCCTCGGAGCCCTGCCAACAGGAAGACCATCCTATAACCACAGAAAAAGTGTCTTAATTACAATACAATACAAAGTGCAGATGTACAAAGAACTACAAATGTGTAACAGTGCGCTCTTAGTTTTCTACAGTGAGTATACACCAAGTTTAGCGTCTGAGTCAATTCACAAATCACTGAGCAGAGTTGTTATTTGACCCAATATCTTTTCTAACCAATGGATCTGTTGCAGAGGCACCAACTTCTCAAAGTGAACACTTAATAGATCAGACTGTTGTATTACGAAAAGGTAAACATCACAAATACACAACTATTATAGGCCATTCTTACCATAATAACACAACTTTAGGAACAACGGAAGTTGGACAGCGGCGTGTCACCACTCTCACCTGGTTAAACTGCTGCACTGTACTCTTCCTTCCACGCTGCTTGCTACGTCCTCCTCCCTCACTGTACGGCGGCGCGTCTCCTTTCTGGCTGAGCTCCCACGCTTTGCCGCGCCCTCTCCTCCTCTGACAGCTCTTGGCCGACTTCAGAAGCTCTCTGGTGTTTAGGTACAACTTCCTGCCTACAGCTCCTCCGCCCTGACCCGTCCTGGACGGCCCCCACCTCTGCAGGAACAACTTCTGCAGCCTGCTCACCCCCACCTCCTGCACATCCACCGTCTGCGTTAACCCTCCTCTCCCCCTCCCTCCTGCTCTTGCTCGTGGCCTCCTGGCTCTTCTCTCACCCGTCCCAGCTCTCCTGGCACCTCCCACTCCTGCTCCCCGCCGCCTCCTTGCTCGCCCCCTGCCGGAGCCCTCCTCCTTATCCGGGTTCAGGAAGTAGCTGATGTATCCTGGGATGTTGCCTTGAAACCGCTCTAACCGCTCGTCGTCCCATTCTGCTGCGACACCACTGGGTGCTCCTTGGGGGCCGGTCCACCAGTCAGCAGCACATGGGGTCGCTTGGCTGGAAAAAGGAAGGAGGTGTGGTGGGGCGAAGGTGTACGGCGGAGCCACAACAGATGCTGTGGATTCCTGCATGGAGTCCACGAGAGCAGATGATGGTTGGAGGGTTTGGTTTTCATCTGGTGGGTAGACGAGGGATATGGGGATGTAGGGAATTCCTGGGGGAACAAGATGGGTCTGTCCTAAACTCTGGAGAGCGCCCATATCAATGGTCTCAAAGGAGGTTGCTGGGTGAGAAAGGGGACCCGTTTGTGCTTTCTGCTCCTCTGTCTGAGTCCATGTGTCATTTCTACCATCTGACAGTGTCTCTTTCCACAGAAAGGTGCTTCCATCCGTCACTTCTCTCCTCCACCTGCCCGGCCTCCCTCCATTCTCTTCAGGCATCAGTGGCTCCGTCTGCACTCCTACCTCCGTATGCCAGTCTTCTCCTTCCTCATTTCTGCTCTTACGATCTCTTCTCGTGACCTCCACCAGCCCGTGGATGCCCAGCTTGGCTGCAGCAGAAATAGCCTCTTGCTTCTCCTTCTCCCCCTCCCCTGCCATCTCCCCACAGTACAGCAGTCTGACCATGTGGAGCAGGGTGCAGGCGCCAAGAGCCCGAAACTCCAAGAGATGGGTCTGTCCTGCAGGGGGCGGTGGCGTGGAGGACAGAGCGGAGGAGATGTGGGGGCTGATGGCGGAGAGAATACAACTGTGTGCTGGCACTGATACACCTGGAGGAGAGGAAAGATGTCAGGATTGATAATGGCTAAGAATGATAAAAGAACAAAAACAGCAAAAGAAGACACTCTAAAGGTGTGATGTGTGTGTAAGGTAGCTGTTTTTGTGAGTGTATTTATACCTTCTGTCTTGAGCAGAGTATCACAGAACTGGCCGCGCTGTTGCTGTCTCTGCAGCTCAGCGAGGACGAGGGCTTCAAACCCCGGTTTTTGGTAGCACCACATCTCTCCATCCACTGTAGAGGAGGAGTAGAGAGGGACTTTGGTTAGTTCAGATTCACCAAAGTCACACAATAACACAAACGAACCGATCGAGGCAGTGGTAGACCAGCAACTCCCATGTTCTGCGGGGTAAAATTATTTTTTTTTCCAATGGAGTCTGGTGGCTTTGAAGAGAGTATATCATTTGTATTTATATATACTATTAATAAGATTACTTGAGTTATTGTTGTAGCTATATTTTGATTGGTTCATGGCTTGAACTCTTATTTTGAAAGAGAACCATGTAATTGATAGAATTAGATTTTGCACATTTAATCCAACATTGTGTACTTATTAAAATGTCAATTAATTTCTAAACCCCATTGTTAAAAGCCTCTAAATTATATTAAAACTTTCTCTCTTCCATGACAGTAGATTTATAGTTCACTATAACGGGTTAAATTAAATTAACTAATCTATATAGAAAAAATGGATATAACTGACATTGAAGTTTTAAACTGCTGACCTCATATTACATATAATTCACAATTTATACTTAGTTTTTTTGTATTATTTATTATTATTATTTTTAATTTACTTATCTTTTTGTTTTTTTAGTCCTTTCCTTTTTCCCTTTTTCTTTTGTTTGTTTTGTATGTGTTTCATTAATGTTGCTATCGGATTTAATTAATTTATATGTATAAATGTAATTTTTTATGAAATTAACTGCTTATTTAATGGTGCAGTAATATTGTTATAGGGATGTGTGTGTGTGTGTGTGGGGGGATAACATTTGTTAATGCATTATTTCTGTGAATTATTGGTTTTTGTACAGAATAACAATAAAAAGACTTTAAAAGACTATAAAAAAATTTAAATTAAATTAACTAATCTATATAGAAAAAATGGATACAACTGACATTGAAGTTTTAAACTGCTGACCTCATATTACATATAATTCACAACTTATACTTAGTTTTTTTTAATTTATTTTTTAATTTTTTATTTATTATTATTATTTTTAATTTACTCATCTTTTTGTTTTTTTTGGTCCTTTCCTTTTTCCCTTTTGTTCGTTTTGTATGTGTTTAATCTATGTTGCTATCGGATTTAATTCATTTATATGTATAAATGTAATTGTTTATGAAATTAACTGCTTATTTAATGGTGCAGTAATATTGTTATAGGGATGGGATATAATTTGTTTATACAATTATTTCTGTGATTTATTGGACTTTGTACAGAATACCAATAAAAAGACTGAGCAAAAAATAAATAAATAAATAAATAATTTAATTAAGTGGTGCATCAGATGCTAATCTGCACACCTGCAGCAGGTTAGCATCCCTGCAGCAGCCAGCTAGCTGTGCACAACATAACCCGTAGTAAGGAGATGTAAACTAGTCACAGCAGACTGCCTGATAGTTAACATGTCAGGAACATTATATTATTGACTTTTACTAAACTTCTGAGTCCAAGCTGAGCTGTTTGAGCTACTTTAACGGAGTTAAACGGTTAACAGGTAACCAGGTAACCTGCTGCTCTCAGCCAAAGAGTATATATAGACGTTCTTTGACTCACCGTCTCAATGCTCCCTTTAAATCCGCTCCCACGTCAAAGAAACTACATTAGTTTGTTTAAAAGCGATATTAACAGAGAGAATATAGTTGTTTTTGGGAGGTCATCCACAAGTCAGCATGGTCATCATCACACAGCACCTGTCATGTGTCGCTCCGCCACCAGGGGGAGGGAGAGTCACCATCCGGTCACCACAGCAACGGACAGTCAAAGAGTACAGACACAACGAGATAGTTCACTTCAGCTACTTCCCTTTTCGCCTTAAATGATTGGCCTTTACACACATCCATGCTAGAGGTCCCATTTTGGTGGTCAGAGACTATATTCAGTGGTGGACAGTAACTATTTATTCAAGTACTGTACTTTTTTTACTACAATTTTGAGGTACTTGTACTATTACTAAAGTATTAGTAGTACTAAAGTCTAAGTATTAGTCTTTTCATATAAATATTTGGGCGTAATGATAGACCATCTGTTATCTTGGAAAGACCACATTGAATTTGTCTGTAAAAAGACAAAACAAAGAATTTACTTTCTCCGCCGCCTCAGGTCTTTTGGGGCGAGTAAACAAATTCTTCTTTTGTTTTTTTTTTACTTCTGTTATTATGAGTGTTCTACAGTATTGTTATACTACATGATACAAGAGTTTGTCCACTACTTTAAAGTCAAAACTGCTCCACCAAATAAAAATCTGCTCAAAAATTGTAGGTCAACCCCTTGAGAAATTCTATGAATCAGCCTATCATAATAACATAATAAGGTTGGCTAACACCATCGTCTCTGACCCCAACCATGTTTTGAACAGTGAATATCAATTGTTACCATCAAATCATAGATACAGGGTTCCACGATTTAATAAGGTTAGACTGAAGCACTCTTTTGTACACCAGTCAATCCTAAAACTAAATATGGAGCCTAATAATCCCAGATCAAATGTACGTTGAAGGTCCCTGAATATCGTCTTCTGTGATTGTACTGTTTAAATGTACGTATCCTTGTTTCTTGTCTTTGTCCTTTTTGTGATGTTGCAAATGGAGCTGCTGTGATGCAAAACAAATTTCAGACCTGTCTGACAAAGTATTTTCGTATCGTATCGTATACTTGGCTTATAATAGGCCTACTTAATCTTTTGATTGAGATATTCTTAAGAAAAGTATTCTTGCCTTATAGGCTTCAGAAAGGTAAACTTGGCTTGTAGTTGTGCTTACTTGTGTGCATATTTACATTATTTGTAAGATATATTGTAGTTTTACACTGCAAAAGTCTAGCTAGGTGGACTTAAAATTAAACATTAAATTCGAGGGAATAAATAGTCTTCTTTTTAAAAATTAGAAGTATAAAAGGCAATAAAAGTATACTATAGGTTTTGCTGCTACGGCCTTTCTTGGTCTGGTATGACTTATGGTGGTTAATGTTAGCAAAGTCTTGGTATATATTGCTTTGGGACTACTTAGGTGGTTTGGTGACTTTTTTGTGCTACACTACATTTTAATATTTACAATTAACCCATAATTGTCACTTGTGGCCACAGTAGCTGGGGGAAATCTGTAAGGACTGCTTTAGTTTCTATGGTGGAGTGTGGTGAAATCCTATAAATGGCACATTACTGTGGCTGAAGAAACTCCATACTGAGATACTGAGAAACAATAAAACATTATCCCGTGTTTATTCTGCCACAGTCTAGTTACGATCTTATTTGGGGTAAACAATTTTAATGTCCGACCTTGGATATCCTGCCCCTGTGTGATATGAATAAACAAATTAACAAGTTGTTATTTTTATCCAATGTATGTTGTCTTGTACTCAGATACCAGTCCGCCTGTCAACCCCTGCCTCCCTCTTTGAGCATTCGTGTAAACATATATGATAATACAGCGTCACAGGCATCTTGATGAGTTTTACAATATGCTATATGTGCTTGTCTACTTGTGAGAGATGACAAATGGTTTCTACAGTATAGTACATCAAAAGAAGTCTGTCTTTATAGCAGAGTAGTTTATATAGGGGACACAATCCACAGTCCTTGAGCTGTGCAAAATCACCTCTGAAGTTCAGTTAAAGCTTATATGAGGTTTCAGCAGTCTGAGTTATTTAGATTAAGTTGGTATCTTCCAAAGTTAATGTCTTTATAGTACAAATTTCCCTCAGTTTTCTTGCTGAGCCGTGGTGGAGCGATGAATTTTGGACTTAAATGACTGTAACTTTGGAAGATTCCCACTTCATTTGTCCACCTCAGACTGCTAAACCTATTAGCTTCAGAAAAATAGTGTTTGCTCAAGCGTTAACATCCACTGTTACAGGCATACATATACAATGTAATTGGTGCTTTAAAGAACATATCAGGCAGCCACATTTTCTAATTAAAGGGGACCTATTTTGCTTTTGTGCCTTTTCCCTTTCCTTTAGTGTGCTATATAGTTTTTTGTGAATGTAAAAGGTCTGCAAAGTTACAAAATCTAAAGTCTAAAGTTATTCTCCCCCACAGAAACACTGCTCCTGACCTGCCCGAAACGCTTTGATTGAAGTCCCGCTTTTTCTTCCGTAACGTTGTGATGTCACCAAGTAACACATTTTGCCTAGCGGCTAGTTTGGCACGTCCTCAAACAAAGCCAGAGTGGAGCTAGAGCGGAGTCTGGATAGTTTGGTTCGGTTGACCAATCAAAGCGTTTTTTTTTTTTAACATTAAAGTATGCAAACATTCCAGTAGAAACCCAAAATACAAGCATGAACCTGAAAATAAGCATAATAGGTCCTCTTTAAAACATTATTCAATAACTTACTACAGAGACAAACTACATTAATAATTTGCAGCACTGTCGAATTGAAAAGTTTGTTATATTATCATGGCTCAGTCTTGTATGTTTCACAAGGAGAAAACGACTGGAGCACGCTGACTGATTGAAGTTTGTTCTTGATTTGAAAAGCACCTGCTACACATTGCTGGAAGATTTTTTCATGTTATTTTCCAACCTGTAATACAACTAGTTGTGGGGTAAAAAGGACAGATAGGTTGACAACAACCCACATACAACCAATAATAAATTACTTATAGAAATAAAGTCTGTGTGCTACTGAGACGGTGTAATCCCCGGTGAGTCCTTGTTGCTCATATCCACAGAGAAAAGAAACATTTCCTCCAGTTTTTGTAATCAAACGGTTCACATTGTCTCGTTGTCTCCGTGCAGGTCAAAGAGGAGTTGCTCGAAGGACGAGGAGGGGACCGGAGTGAAAAACTCGGTGGGTGTTGGAGAGTCCTGTTGCTTCGGAGCGGGCCGGGGCCAGCGCTCGTTGAACTTGACAAAGAAGTGAGGGTCCTTGAAGGGCCCCCCGAAGATGATGGCCTGCAGGAGGTAGACGAGTGCCACGACCATGAAGCTGATGAGGACGAAGGGGATGAAGGGCCTGAGTTGGTGCCAGGCCACAAAGATCCCGTAGCCCAAGCTGCCGAGCCCGCTCTGCTTCCCGGTGTGGGAGGTGTGGCGGGAGGAATCTGGGACCGGAGTGCGATCGGGGGACTCGTCATCTGAGTTTGAAGAGGACGGACTGGGGACATCTTGGGAACCCATGAGGACCGAACGGTTCCTTTGCTCTTAAACTGATCTGTTTGAACTCACTTTCCTCCACAAATCAGCTCCAGGGATCATGAGCATTAGGCCTCACATAATCTCCCAGCGGAGTGGTTTCCCCAGACCCGCTGCCGTCCTGAAAGTGTGCTCAACTCTGGCTCGCTGTGATGAATCCGGTGCCAAATTCCTCTCTGAACATGTGTTATATTCCTTTGGTCTTATGCTCCCGGCAAGTTACCCCCAGATCGCGAGTGCTTAAGTTAAACGTTGCTGCTTCTATTTGAGCTTGAGAGAGAAATCGAGAAGAAAATGAAGAACAGCGGGGGAGCTCTAAATAGATATGACACCTAATGACGGGATGCAGGGAGGGCGGGAGAATCTGCTGCGTTTGGTAGTCTCAAATTTAAGGAAGGGTGTGTGTGTGTGTTACAAACATAACACACATTCAGTGACTAACACAGACATACGCACACACTTGTCACTCAGATATATGGTTGTAGCAGCTAGAGGACAAAACCATTTACGCTTCTCTGAAGTTTATTACAGCTCTAATAATACGACACCGTGGCAGGTGCAGCTATAGGAGTTTTATTAACCTACATAAATTTTACACCCCACATCTGATCAGGGCTGTAGCCAAGGCTTTGATATACTGAGGTCATGAGTCAAAGTCCCCCCAATGTACCCCCACCTCTCCCATTTCCCAACATGAAGGTCTAAATGCTGATTCAAACTAGTCTCTACACTGCAAGAAATAACAAGGAGAAACTTTAATTTATAGGGTTGACTATCAAACCTTTAAGGAACTGTGTGAAGCATTTCAGGGGATCTATTAGCAGAAATGGAATATAATATTCATAACTATGTTTTCATTAGTGTATAGTCACCTGAAACTAATCGTTGTGTTTTCGTTATAGCTTATAATGAGCCCTTCATATCTACATTGGGAGCGGGTCCTCTTCACGGAGTACGCCTACAGTAGCCCAGAATGGACAGACCAAACTCTGGCTCTAGAGGGAGCCTTTCGCATTTTTACGTTACCTGAAGGCCACCGTAGTTCTCCAACGCGCTTGTGAAACTGCGGTAACCTCGAGTTGCAGAGTGCACTGTCTGATTACCGTTGCTCCTAAAGTAGTGTTATAGAGCGCTCCAGGGATGACATCTTTTTTTTAGGCCAACCAGGAAGTTAGCATCGCCCTGGGTTCCCTTGACAAAAAGCCAATGGGATTTTTCCATTGGATTTTGGATTATCGCAGAACATAAGATCTGTGGCAAACACACGTTTAGGATACTTACACGTTTTGTTCAGCAAGATAATCTTCACAAATGAACACCACTTTTATGATTTGTGAATGCAATCGCCAGAAGTAAAAAGATGACGTTAGGCTATAAATGAACTACACACAACGAGGCTGTAAAGGCGGACGAGTCGGCGGGTTGACGTTCAGTAGTCTTGTTTAGCCACTTGTTAGCAACCCCCTTTTTTAAGACACACAAAAGTGCACTAAAAAATGCACTAGTGGGATAGTTACTGACGTATTTTATATCGTTATTATATGTGCGTTAATCACAGAACTTAATTCAGACATCTAACTAAAAACCTGTTAAAAAAACCATTGACTACGAGACGAGGGAACCGGAAGTGCTAAAAAGCTAAATCATTTCTGGGTTTTAAGACTCATTTCTGCATCACTCTATTATGGTAAGGATGTCCTCTGAGCAAGGCAAACGGCGTCACCACGGTTTTGCACTCGGCAGCTCACGTTAGTGTAATCTTGGGAAGGGAGGAGTGATCGGAGGGGTACTCAGTCCACTAGATGCCGCCAAATCCTACATACCATACCTTTAAATTAAATTTTTTTGTCTTAAAACAATACTCACACGTCCACATGTACATTTCAGGAGGTATTTGTCGCTGTTATTGCTCTTCCTCTCCATACTAGATGTGAAGTATTCCTTCCTGACATGATTCAGATATAAGTGATCGGGTCCTATGAACCCTCGGCCGCAGCTCAGCAAGGGAACATCATCTGGAGAAAAAAAAAATGGGGAATTTTGTACTAAAACGACTGTAAATATCCTTTTTTACATTCTTGAGTACCAATCAAAATGTGTCCATGGCATCATGTATAAGTGTTGAGTAACAAAAGTATTGAATGCTGTCAGATTACTAATTGTTTGATCAACTGAAAAACTTTTCTAACTTTTCAAAAAAAAAAAGAAAAAAGGTTGGAACCATGTTTATATTACCCATCAATAAGCCTTTTACTTTTTTCAATTTATTTATTTGTTATTCAAGAATGATTTAAAAACATAATTCAGTAACATTCCTTGAAATTTAATGTCTAAATTACAGAGAAGGGAAAATAATACAGTATACAATGTGTATGTAGATGTGAAACCTATAAAAGCCACATTTTCTCACAATTTATGGACATTTCATAGATTAAATAATTCATTAATTACTCAGGAAAATAATCATCAGAATAATAGATCAAATTTTGGGTTTGTCTACTAGATCAGCCTCTAAAAACAAGCCTCCATGTGAAAAATCAGTCAGTCCATGACCCTCACAGTCCAGATTATTTGCGTTTTACATACTAATTTAAGTAGTTGTGGGGGTTTGAAATCGTATTGTTCTTAATCAACATTTACACTTTAACATTTAAAAGGCACTCAGTGGAATTGTGTGACTTTGTTTGAGTCACATACACATACACATCGTGAACCTGACTAATATCAAACTTTCACACTCTGACATGCACTTACAGCCCTCGTGATCCAGCAGCTGCTTCTCAATCTGTGTGGGATGAATTTCAGATGTGTCGCATACCGGAAACGCCGAGACACTTTCATGTCCTCGTACAACCCTCGTGTGTTCCTTCGACATCTCTGCAGCCTGAAAAACACACACAAACACACACACGCATACATAGCAGCTATTCCCTGTCAGCATGTGTAAGCAGAGACGACAGCAAAGCTGAGAACGTCAACACTTAAATATCTTTAGGTGTGCGTGTTTGAAAGTTAATCGGCTTTACGCAGACATGAATCCCGACCACAGTTTGGAGTCTTAAGTTGGGAGATGAATGTGTTTGTACGGAGTTTAAAAAACAAGGTCTGGTGACACAAATGCCTTCACAGATAACAAGCCTTGATAATTAGAGCATCCATAATGGAGTCATTGGAGTCAATGTAGTCAACATCCAATGATGTTAGAAAGGGAATATCTGACATAGTGTCAAGTTACCGAGTTGGACAGACGGTGTCTCTTTAATTAGACATGTTTATGTACGTGATACAGCAGTCCTTCCTCACCTCTACACACAGCCACATCAATCACACCAAATCTGGTCTAAGAAAAGATCTTTATTTATAAAAACAACAGTATTACCAGTTACATACTTTACTGAAAAAAGCAACTTCTCAGAGCCAAGGCAGGTATGAATGGTACATCATAATTTTACATGGATAGGCAACATTACAAATATACTGTGTGTGGAGAGTAAAAAAACAACGAAAACAAAGATGATTGGTCTCTTTTGCCTTAAAAACAACCGTCATGAATAAAACTGGGACTAAAAAGTTAAACAAAATTGCATAATGCTCTCACCCACCGCTCCCATACATACAAACCCGAAATAAAATACAAACAAACCTGACACAAAGTGGAAAAAATACAACAAAGAATAATAAAAACAAATGGATCATAGACCAAAATGTGCTTTTCGTCCACCTCCTAAATTAAATTAAACGTCAGTATCTTTCCCCAATCTGTCTGTTAAAACTCAAACTATTTAAATGTTTTGTAAAACGGCCCATCAACAATGCCTATATGAACGATTATATTGCAAAAAAAAAAGGAAAAAAAAGCTAAGTAGTGATTTTTTAAAGATTCAAAGAGGAGATAATTATTCTAAAAAGACCCTCCTGAAGTGTTTGTCTCTTTCTAAATGAAGAATTAAGTAGGTTGCGTCTATAGTGTGAATCTTTTACAGTAGAGAAAAGGAATGGTTTGAAGCAGGATGTCTAAATGTTTTAGTGGTTTAGTAGTGTATGATGTTCCCAGCTTCACATTTCAGTGCCAAGTGTGTTGTGTTGTACTGGCGTCGTTGGCAAAAATCCAGACAGAAAAGTCAAAACACAGCAGCTGAAATTGTAATTTTTTCTTTCACTGGTGGAAATGAAATTCTCAAACACTAAAAGAGGCAATTGGTACTTAAAACCAGAACAAAACAAAAAAAGCTTTGTCACAGGAGGAGGAGCACACCATGAGAACAGACATGAACAGATGAAATAATCAACATGTGGTCTTATGGGTCTGGTCCGTGCACACGCACACACACAAAAACACACTCACTCCAAGGTCCATATTCATTTTCCACACACACACACGGCCACAGGCTTACTGTATGACAAATATACACACACCTGCCCTCTTCTTGTCTACACCTGTGCTCATCCCAACCAAGAGAAAATAACTCTAGACAGGAAAATAACTCCTATATAAACAACACTCTCAATCTACAGGGCGGCCGTTGGCCCAAACCTCCCAACAATCCCAGTGAAGGGACGATTTAAATTAATGAGCCAAAACTAATGCAGTCATCCCATTTTCTTTTTATATACAGTATATACCCTACATAGAAGTCTACGTACAAATTCATCATCAGGATGCGGGTGTTGGCATGACGAAATTTACCGAAATGTTGACAATAGCAAGAAAAAAAACTAAAACAAAGCAGGATGACAACACTGGAATCAAATGATTGTCAACAAAGGTGATTGCCTTTACAGGAGAATTATAATTTAAAAACGGAATATATTTCTGTTGCTACAATTGAATGAAGTCGTAAAAAGTAGGTGTGTATGTATCTGTACGTGTGTGTGAAACGTTTTGCCTGCAACGCGGCCTCTTTCTTTGGATGCCAACCCTCATCTTCTAATCCCATCTGTGTGGTGATAGAGAGAAAGAGAGGAGAGGAGGAGAGGGAGGAGGGGGGAGACGAGAGGGAGAGAGTCTGTGCATCTGGATCTTCTCTCCTCAGTAGCAGTGGTAGGGCAGGGACGGCCCAGTCTGGGTGATGCACACTATCAGTTTTTCTGGAGGAACAGAGCAAAATATGTCGATTAAAACAGTCAAAACGTGAACACAAGAAATAAAATGTGGGTCATTTACACGAGTAACAAAGAGGCAGCACAAAGACTCACTACGTGGTATAAGTATGGCACACTGCACGGTAGTGCGGTCACAATAACCAGATGTTCAATAACTAGCGCTATCAAAGTTAACGCGATAATAACACGATAACGCAAATTCGTTTAAACGCCACCAATTTCTTTAATGCGTTAACGGAACTTGTAATTTTTAGTATTCATTTTAGTAGTAATCCATTGGTACCAACCATATTATACTAGCTTGTCACGAAGGGACTAGCTAGTATAATATGGGACAGTTTCTTAGATGTAAATATTTTCTGGTTTCTTTACTCCTCTATGACAGTAAACTGAATATCTTTGAAGACATTTGAAGACGTCATCTTGGGCTTTGGGAAACACTGATCGACATTTTCACCATTTTCTGACATTTTATAGACCAAATAAATAATCGATTAATCGAGAAAATAATCAAGAGATTAATCGACAATGAAAGTAATTGTTAGTTGTAGCCCTAAAATGTGCATTAATATCAGTCAAAAAATCTCTTGTGCCTTCCAGCATCAGCAAGGAAATGATGCTTAGTAATCAATAATGCCTTATTATTTCAGAGTAACTTATCCAGATACATACTCTTCCTACTCTAATTCATTAAATCTGTATTCTGTCACATACAGTATATTGTTGTA
>CAKAKR010066783.1:28713-49746 GCA_916700685.1 Adelosebastes latens
AAGCAGGATGACAACACTGGAATCAAATGATTGTCAACAAAGGTGATTGCCTTTACAGGAGAATTATAATTTAAAAACGGAATATATTTCTGTTGCTACAATTGAATGAAGTCGTAAAAAGTAGGTGTGTATGTATCTGTACGTGTGTGTGAAACGTTTTGCCTGCAACGCGGCCTCTTTCTTTGGATGCCAACCCTCATCTTCTAATCCCATCTGTGTGGTGATAGAGAGAAAGAGAGGAGAGGAGGAGAGGGAGGAGGGGGGAGACGAGAGGGAGAGAGTCTGTGCATCTGGATCTTCTCTCCTCAGTAGCAGTGGTAGGGCAGGGACGGCCCAGTCTGGGTGATGCACACTATCAGTTTTTCTGGAGGAACAGAGCAAAATATGTCGATTAAAACAGTCAAAACGTGAACACAAGAAATAAAATGTGGGTCATTTACACGAGTAACAAAGAGGCAGCACAAAGACTCACTACGTGGTATAAGTATGGCACAGTAGTGCGGTCACAATAACCAGATGTTCAATAACTAGCGCTATCAAAGTTCTAATAACACGAGAACACAAATTTGTTTTAACGCCAACAATTTCTTTAACGCGTTAACACAACTTGCGATTCGATCATATTTTTTTATGCTAAATGCAGTACCTGTGAGGATTTCTGGACAATATTTGTCATTGTTGGTGTCGTTAATTGACTTCCAATAATGAATATATACATAAACTTGCATAAAGCAAGCATATTTTCCCACTCCCATGTTGATAAGAGTATTGACATATCTCCCTTTAAGGTACATTGGAACAGATTAAAAATGTGCCATTAATCGTGATTGACTATGGACCATCATGCGATTAATTGTGATTAAATATTCTTATTGATTGACAGCCCTATTAATAACCCTTTAATACCAACTAAATAGTATAATTGTATATATATTGAACAGTATTTGATAATGCTTGTTGTATGTACTGTATATAGTGTTTGAATTATTGTTTACAGTACCTGTCCGAGGACTGGGGATGAAAATAAGCTTTTAGCTATATCTCTGTATAACGCATCAGATTTCAAGTATTGAAGTTTATGTTTATTATATGTGGTCCCTGTCAAATAAACTTGCAAAATAATGGGATGCATTATATTACTACAATTTAATTAAAAAAAAAAAAGTAACAAGTAGTGCTGCAACAATCAATCGTAAACTATTAAATTAATCGCCAACTATTTTGATAATAGATTAATCGGTTTGCGTAATTGTTTAAGAAAAAAAAATTGCAAGCATTTCTGAATCCAGTTTCTTAGATGTGAATATTTTCTGGTTTCTTTACTCCTCTACGACAGTAAACTGAATATCTTTGAAGACATTTGAAGATGTCATCTTGGGCTTTAGGAAACACTGATCGTCATTTTCACCCTTTTCTGACATTCTATAGACCAAATAACTAATCGATTAATCAAAAATAATCAACTGATTAATCGACAATGAAAGTAAATGTTAGTTGTAGCCCTAAAATGTGCATTAATATCAGTCAAAATCTCTTGTGCCTTCCAGCATCAGCAAGGAAATTATGCTAAGTAATCAATAATGGCTTATTATTTCAGAGTAACTTATCCAGATACATACTCTTCCTACTCTAATTCATTAAATCTGTATTCTGTCACATACAGTATATTGTTGTAATACCCTGCAGAGCCACAAGAGGGCACTGAAACACAACTCCTAGACCACAACAGGTGACAAAAGATAGAGCAGCAGCTGAGCACATGGATCCTGGATGTAAGTCAAATATTTCACAACATGGCATGAGTATCAAACAACACACTGAGATTCCTACAGTGAGTGTAAGTCCACTCTGGCAGTTACCACTATAATAAGATACACACAACTATTTTGAGTGGACAAAGATCACAGGAGTGGCATGTTAAAAACCCATTTGGAAACGTTACAAAGCTGCTTTAAGGAATAGTTTTTCTACGACACTACATTACTTGTATTCTTTCATGTTGTGTTGTAGTAATCATGATATTTTTTTATATTAAAATTAGCATTGGTATCAAAGTTAGAGTTCTGGTATTGTGACGACACTACTGCACAAACAACTGTTTTTATTCTGAGGATTTAAATCTTAGCTTTGGGTTCATCTCTACACTGACAGACTGCATGGACCACAATGGACAAGGAGCACCTTGCAGCATACTATACCAGCAAATACACATCACATCAGGGCGTCATACAGTTTAATATCAGTACAGCAGACCTCAACCAGTGTTTCAGTACACCATCATAGACAGAGAGACCAGGTTTCACTGAGGGTCTGAAGTTATAAGAGACAAAGGAACAGAGCTCATAGAGTCCATGCAGGACGAGAGGTGAGTTGGACATACCATGCTGTTACATGCAGAGGGGGGTAGAGGGGAGGGGGGGAGGGCTAACCATCGTAGGAGTCCAACAGGGGCAAGGAGCCCTTTCTGCCCCCATACACCCCTCGCTGAGAGACAACCAGAGAAAGAGAGAGAGAGAGAGAGAGGAGGGACAGGAAGTGAGCGTGAGAAAAGAAAAATGTCAGTAATTGTGTTAAAGGCTGCCAAAGGAAAAGGTTTAAGTCAGGAAGTATTCATAGTGGTGCAGGAGATTAGGGGTTAGTGAAGTTAAGTGAGCAATCCAACATGACATGACATGTGAATGTGCGTGAGACGGAGTTAAAATACCGGTAAAGTGTCTGTGGTTTCATCCAGAGTGTGTCTCCTCTCCCTCTGGTCCAGTGTAGAGTAGGCCTCTGAGGAAAGAAGAAGACAAGAATGAGAAATACTACATCTCATCATGATCTTGATGAATTTGCCTTGATAAAAAAGGGGATAGATAAATGTACTAACCAGGGCCGAGGTCATTTAGTGGAATCATGTCTCTCTTTTCCCCTAAGATGAAGCAAAACAAAAGTTAAACTGAACTTTCTTTTTTTTACAAGTTTATAAAAGTAGGGTTTAAAACGCGGTCAAAATGTTTTTTTAAACCATAAATTATTTCTCGCACACTGACCTCTGTCTAGCAGTGGCGTGGTGCTGTCTTCGTAGGTTCCGTTGGCTCGGGTGCTCGGGCCGTTGGTGGTGTTGAGGTTGACCATGAAGTCCGTCTTCTTCCAGCCGTCTTTCTCAAGAGGCTTGCGCAGCTCTTTGTGGGCCCAGACGAGCTGCAGCACCTGGCCGGCCCCCCGCACCTCACGCTCTGAGCGCTTGCTGCAGGATACACAGACATTATGTTCACACATTTACCAAAGTGTTTTGCTCTACATCTTTAACAGCCAGTTCACACAGGATCAGACGCTTCACTTCTCAACATCGAAGAGCTATTTAACTTCAGAAACGTGTGATCAACAAATCATGTTATTTAAAATCAAGCCTGTTTCTGAGTGACTCATATCTACCCGTTCAACAGAAGTTGGATAGCTGATAAAAATAGACAGTACCTGTTCATATTTTAGCTTTAATTTTGCACAAAAAAAAACCTGTTAAATAATACATTCATGTATTTGTTTGCAAGGGTGGCTCCATAACAGTAAGGTATGGAAATATCTTTATTATAGACTGCAAAAGTATCCTACAATCATAAAATGCATTGTATGTTGGTTTGCAACAAGCTGCATTCATAGCTATAAATTATGAAAGTACCAGAAGACACACTGAAAGCACTATTTTTTTACTACCTTACTATATTCTTAGCTCCCTTTACAGAACACACTTACCCGTCCTTGTTGATGAGCACCAGCCTCTCGATGCCCTGCGAGGCTCGGAGCGTCTTTGCTGCCTCCACACTGTTGCCTAGCACCTCAGTGAGCGTGCTCAGTACAGACACCACCGTCTCCTCTGATAGAGTACGCCCAGACTGACTCTGACCTCCAGGCAGGTTGGCCACAAGGTGAGGCACTGCATGCAAACCTGCAGGAGACACGCAGTGAGGTAAGAAAAATGAATCTGGAGCGGTACCAATCAAAGTACAAAACTTGCACACACTTTCCCAGGTGCATCGAATATTGTATTTAGAATGAATGCAAACATCCAGCAAAAGATAAGTTATATTCTTTGAGAGTATTTTGCAGCCCATTTGGATGCACAATACATCCTTACCGAGCAGTTGGCAGTTACGGTTGTCGATGGAGAGGTTCCTCAAGGCTCCGGACATCGCTCGAACCACACGGTCATTGCCATGAGCCAGTAGCTCCGCCATCATGGGAAGACCCTTCTCCAGACGCACAGTGGCCCTGATGTACCGACCATACTGAAGAGCACGCAGATAGAGAGGGAGCAATGAATATACCTTACATTGACAGCTGTTTCACTCCAGTCACTTCACAAAAAAAACAACAGTTATCATGGACCTTATCACAGCGGACTAATCAGATTAAAATTTACTTCAACGGACCCAAAATGCTCATTTAGATTTGGTTTAAGACTTCACCTGACAACATTACAAAGAATTTGTCAGTTGATTCAGTTTGTTAAGAAATGGTACTAACAGTCCATCGTCCGGCACACAGGTTCTGGATGGCACCGGCAGCGGCCTCAAGCACCGAGGGGTTCTTGCTCTCTCTGAGCAGCGATGTGTAAACACGAACCACCTCTGGTTGGAACAACAGCTCGTAACCTGAAGTCGACAGACAGAGAGAGAGAGAGAGAGAGACAGACAGAGGTGTTAGTTCAGATTTACAGTTTGACAAACCTCAACATTTGTGCTGGTCACAGATAAAGCTTATACCAAAAATTACTCCTACGAGCTAGCCTTGCCACGGCAATTACTCTATGCCCACTAGTTTGAAACCTGGATCATATTTTGAGTGTGAAATGAGGAAAGTATTAACATTTTCAGCTGGTTCCCCAGAAAAGAATCAAGCCATTTCCTAGACTGATATAATACCATGCAGATATCCAGTGAAAAAGGTCCTTAGTCTAGAACTAGATCTTATCAAATGAGGCTTGATAACAGCACAGAGAGAGCTTAACAGGACAGGACAAGATTTGTGGCACCTTAAAGATCATTTATTCATCTGATCAATTATAAATGATTTGAAGGGAAGGGAGACATGCATACCTTTGGCAGGTGTTGTCCTCTTTGGAATGTCGACTTGATCTCCGCTCCCATCATCTCCATCCTTCTTTCCTGCAGCGAGAAATAAAATTAAAAAAAGAAAGAACGTCAAAGATTGAGCTGAAGAAATAAACACAGATTATGTGAAGCTGTTTGAGATGAGCAGTCAGTTATCCTCAGTCTTTTACTCTGGCACATTGTTATGTGAGATGCGACCATGCAACCGGTGGAACAAACACTGTGAACGTGCAACGTCGTTTGCGTGACATCATGCTCATGAGCTGGATGTGAATTCAATATTATTGGACATTCCTTTTTTTTCTAGCGAAGTATTATTCTGCGTTAGTAAAATGAGTGATGACAGAGTGGTCAACAGTTTCAAAAGTTCACCAAGGCCAAGATGAGAATCTTACCTTTTGAAAACCACTCATCTAAACACGGCAGAGAGAAAGGAGTACGTGAAGGAGGGTCGGACGAAAGATGGGAGGGGAGGTAAGAGTAAGGAGGGAGGAGAGAGGAGAGGAAAAGGAGGGAAACAGTGGTAGAGTGTGAAAAACAGCGACAGGTGCTTCCGCCACCAACAAGCTCAAAGCCACCACCAGCAAACCCATCTTTCAACAGCAAATCTCGTAGACACAGTAACTCTAAGCTGTCACTGACCTTTGCCCTTTCGAGAGCCAAAGCAGCCGCCTTTGTTAGCGGGGACGGGCCCCTGGTTGAGGGGCGCGGCCTCTTTGTAGCGGGTGCTACCGGGGACTTCATCATGAACGTGATAGGACAGATTCCTCAGGAGGCAGACACAGTTCTCCACCAACTGCAGGAAGAGAAGAGGGGGCGAAATGATCAAAGATGGAGACGGAGGAAGAGTGGTGCTTTGGTTTCATATCATAAAATATGTCATCAGGTACCTTATTATCCACATCTTTGCGGTTGATCTGAGACTGGACAATGTACATGAGTGAATCCACCAATCCTGTGCATTCTCGCAGCTTTCGCCGGGCCTCGCTGCGCTCTGAGCTCACATTCCTGTTGGACAGAGGAAGGAGTTTTAAGCACATAATTGCATGTTTTCTTCTCAAAAATAGTTTCCCTTTCTCCTCATTTGACTTTCAATCCATTGATGCCTCTTGTGTACCTAAGGCAGCCAGCTGTGTTGGTCAAGGCGGTCTCCCACTCCAGATGGCGTGGTTTGCAGCTTTCCTCTCCTCCGTTGCTCCCTCGCTCCCAGCCGGAGTGAGGAACGACCACTTCGTCGGCAAGGGCGTGCAGGGCGTGGTCCACGATCTCCATCTTTACTGAGTCGTGGGATGAGAGGTTCCACAAGGTGCCTGGGACGATATAATTAATACGGTTACCAGCACTGTAATAAAATCAGACATTTTGGCCCTTAAAATAATCAAATATTACCAATGAGAGCTTTTGTCTGGTCCATGTTGGATTGAATTATTTGTTTTCTTCTTTTTTGTTCTATGAATATTTGTGCTATGTGTAGTTTGTTATGACCAAACCAAACCTATTTTTGTGTGTTTGAATGATAAAGTAGGAGAGAAGGGCTACAACTTATAACAAAGTAAATATTAAAAAAACAACACAAATGATCTCTACAAGCGTCATATGATGTTGATACCTGTGATAGTGTCAGTGAGGTCCTGGTCGTGGGTTTTTCTCAGTAACCTGACCAGAGCGGGCACGCCATCGCAGTTCTTGATGGCGATCTTGTTCTCTTGGTCTCGCCCATATGAAATGTTCTTTAGTGCTCCACAGGCCGAGTGGTGCACGTCCTTGCTGGGGTGGTCCAGCAGTGACACCAAGGATGGGATGCCCTTCAGGCGACGCACCTCCGACTTGACCTAGACACACGCACAAAATGATCAAGCTCACATTAAGGATTTGCAAAAATAACCACAATCCAAAAAGATGAATATTTGTTAAATACTGTTATTCTGCATTTGAATGTGACCGTTGCTTCACCTTATCATTTTTGAATGTGAGATGCTGGAGGAATGCGGCAGCATTGGTCTTGACGGCGTCCAGACGGTAGTTCAACATGACGATGACCTCCGGGAGCTCTGGCTGTCTCCATGAACCAGGAGGAGCCTTCCTCAGTGTGCTGTCCAGTGAAGCCATGCTCCCCCTCTCCATTGGCACGGGAATGCCCCAGGCGTAAGGGTCTACTCCTCCCATGTCACCATCCAAAGTATCCTCACAGCTCCTGCATGTCGTAGGAGGATATAGATAGAGAGATGTTTGTTAGGTGTGTCTCAGGAAAGAGATCTAATGTTTCACATTAGCTCAGCAGAGAACGTCACAGTATGTTGCTCACAGACACGCTCTGATTTATGTGTCATGTGATGGCACAGCAATGCTTTTTGTGTTTACCTCAGTCTTCGTCTGTCCATACCCGCGGGGCCGGGCCCTAGGCGTGGCATGGTGCCGTAGCCTCCAGGGTGTATGGGTGGAGGCCCCATGCCATAGTCATCATATCCCACACTGCGCTGGTCATCCTCCAGACCGTAGTGGCCTTGGCCTTGGCCGTACCGCACCTCCAACGCTGAGCCCAGGGCCCTCATTCCCCGACTCACCTGGGGCTGTGCTGCATACGGGTCAAGCTGCTGGCGGCTTGGGGCCCGGTAGCCAGAGTCCAGGGTCCGGTAGCCGTCAACTGGCCTGGGGGAATGAAGGGAATGAGAGAAGTGAACAGAGTTGTTAAAGTGAGATCCCCTCCAGAGTGATCCCTCTTTCAGACTGACACAGTAATGTGGGATGAATTTCTTATTGGAAGTCAATCAAACATGCGTTATCGGACTTCACAGCCCAGATTCTGAACGGGGTTAAATGAGGTCTCACACTTCTTGACTTTGGTGTGAATGCAGCAACGTGTGTCTACAGTAACCATATGGTTCTCAACCATTTTCGTGTCAAGGACCCCCTAAATTGATACACATTAGATCACAGACCCCCATTTGATATGATTTTGCTCCAGGGACCTTCATCTGATAGGACTTTGGTTGTTAGATATGATTAAGACCAGAATTCTAGTTGTCAGCAACAGTTGAGGCGTTAACCGAGGATGAAGTGAAACCTATGATCAGCATAGTCACTCTTATGACTCTTACTCACATTGGGCTCACTTCTATAGTGAATTTAATAGTAAAAATAAACTATTCTCCATTTTTCTGTGGACCCCTGGAACTCCCTCAGGGGACCCCTGGTTGAGAACCACTGACAGTGTTTATGTGATGTTGATTTCTACCCCTTAATGATTACAGCACACAGGTTGTTCCATTAACTTTTTCCATAAAATGAAAATATAAATCAAATTTAACTACTTTGCCCACAATGTTTGGTAAATCTTTAGAGTAAATATTCTAGTGACAACTTTTAAAAGGAACTGAAACATCGACAACTGCTTAGCAAATATACAGAGCTTAATTAAGTGTTATTCAATTGTGTGTGAATTACAGTTGTAGTTCCAGATCTTGTTTTAACAACAATGAAACTGTGGAAACTAAGATTCTGGTTTAAATGGTCCAAACATGGATTGAGCATGTATTCAGTAACCTTGTAAAACACGGAGTTTGTGTGTAACAGACGAACAAATGTGACACATTATGTTGATAAAGCAGAACAGGGAATTATGCTTTTGTGTCCACTCATGAAAACCAGAAACTTCAGTTACAGCGTGGCTTTAAGGCAACATATTTCAGAATGTATACAAAAAAAATGTGCCACACAAGAAAACATTCCCAGCAGGGTTCTTGTACCTGTAGCGTTCGTCCATGTGCGAGCCCCTGCTCAGGCTAGTGTATGCCTCTGACGGTGGGCCTCCCCGGTAGTCCTCATAACCCACTACAGGGGCATAGTGGTAGTTCCTGGGCACTGTGGCCGTGGGGTAGTCTCCTGGTACGGGCTGCCTGTACGGACGGTCCAGTGTGGCGCTGTAGCCGCCCATGCCGGGCACCGACAAGCCCCCGTCAATGGACATGGAGTCAGAGGGCAGGACTGTGCGCGAGATTGGTTTATTCATCTAAAGGGAGAGCGAGATGTGAGTGATGTATCAAAATACGTTTATGGTAAAAGATAATCAAGTGGTGTAAGATCCTTGGATGCGTAAAACTGTCAGTTTGATTTTATACAAGCCGTTGCAGGAAAAGTCTGATGATATCACATTGCATGTGTCATAATCACTTACGCCATTGTCTGGCCGCCGTGCGGTTCCCTCTTCAGAAAAGACTGAGTGCACTTCCTGGGAGTCGTCCTCCGGCGTGTAGCTCTCATCTAGAGCGCCGTGTGCAGGGTCCACCATTCTGTACTGTAGTGTAGAGGCACACCACACAGTTATATTTTTAAAATCACAGTCACTTACTGCTTTAAATTCAAGACAAACAATATAATTTACATGATAAACTATACACACAAACACATACCTGTGTGCCGTTTAAGTATGAGTCAGTCAGTTTCAGTCGTTCTATGTCTGCATCCCCTAAACGCCCGTTCTGGGATGAAAGAGAGAGACACAACGGTGAAATACGCATTGTAAAAATTTGAAATATGATACAATTTTGCTGAAACGACACAAAAAAGTGAGGTTGAAGGCATGATACCAAGTAGCCAGTGCTGTCTACTTTCTTCCAACCTCCCAGATGATATTACTGCTGCTGAAGCACATTCACTGCTGACCAAACTGTCCCTGCATGTTTATGGTCTGTGAATCACTGCCAGACATGAGGGAGGACATTTTGGAGCGCAGCCACTCATCCTCACACCCTACTTCCTCCTGCTGTATTCTGTTACATAACCAGCGACTGTCACACTGTATAACTTGGACAGTTTCTACCTAACCCTGAGTAACACCGCCTCAGCTCTCAGCAATAGATTCAATCTGAATCACATTGTGAACACTGCATAATTGGGACACTTTGGAAATCTTTCCCAGCAACTGTTTTACCACCCACCCTGGGTTACTATCAGTTTCAGTATTTCTTTGATACTACCGACTAAGGCTGTAACGGTTCGTGTATTTGTGCCAAACCCTCACGTCCCAGTCCGGTGCACGTAGTGCAGAACCAAAGCTCACAAGTGCGACTTCTGCCTGGTAACTTTTATCTGTACGCCATTAGCAACATGTGTTGAGGTTAGCACAAAGAGCTGGCCTGCTTGTCAGTCACACTATGGCCAATGCAAATGAAACGCTGGAGCTGGAAGACCCATCTGCAGGTTCCCAGTCAGCTACAACAGCAACAGAGAGAGAGCTGTGTGTAAGACAATGACGATGTGTCAGCGTTGCTATTCTTAATGTTTGTTTACAGCTTACATTTTACTGCTTAATACATACATATTTGGGTGCTTTGAATGTTTAAATATAGTCAAGGTGAAACTAATTGAAACACTCCTAATGCACAAATTCTCTTTTGTAGTTTACTTTGTAGGATATTTTCAATGTCAAAGCATAAGAGATGCTTCTCGGTTTTATAGCCTCTTGTGACCTGTTGTCTTTTGGGAAAGTGTTTGTTCGGTGTAATATAGAAATGTTCAAAATGTTCCTTATTTTATAATGAAAATAATTTAATAAAGTTGCCAGTGGGCAAAATGCTACCTCAGTCCCCAGCCAGAGGATTTGTCTCTTTGAAACTTGCCTTACCGTCTGTTCAAAGCCGAACTTGCACCGAACCGTGACTCCTAAACCGAGGTATGAACCGAACTGTGACTTCCACCGTTACAAACAATGTTCTGAACCTTATCAAACACAAACTCCGACTACATTTGCAGTAGTATGTCATACTGCACTTTATATTATGTCCACAAGGAGGCACAGCTGTTATTAAAAAGCAATGGGAAGTGCAAGTGTACTTTTACAGCAAGAAGGGCACATTTCCTCTACAGCTGGTCCTTCCTATAATACCACATCATTTACCAACAACTCTGTCATTGTCTTGGAGAAATGTTCAGACTGCGAGGCTGACAAAGCATTAATATTTTAAGAAATAAAGCACGCACAGTTAGCACAAGGCCAAAAACAGATTCTTGCTTTCTTGGCCTTCGTCCTCCAGCCGCCACACACTAATCGAATAAGTCACTTCCAAGGATTTCAAGAGACAAAACATAATATCTAATCTATGTCAGCAAGCCCTTAATGGAAAGAAATGTTTAGCTACAGATTTCAAACTATTCTACTCAGTCAGTGTACAATGCCAAGTGCTGGAAAATGTGTTTATATGTCAACTCGTGAATACAACACTGCCTGAACTTGTGTGCTTTAACTGCTGTCCCAAACCTACAGCCACCTAATTGAAGTTTAACACTCTCTGATTGTCAAGTCTTTTGTTAGAGACAACAAAATGGGACAAGAAGTCAACAGAAGGACCTTGTCCAAGCAAATAACTCGGCACTAAACAAAAAAAGCAGAGTGAGAGCCTTAAAACTCTTAAGACAGGAAAGCTGATCTTCAATGACTAAACAGATCTATATAATGATATATTAAATTTAACGGAAAATCAATTCAGAAACTGTACATAAAATAAATAAATGTTTTTAGTTCATCCAGCAAATTAAATACCTTGCAGATCAATTATCATATTAATGTAAATACCATAAATAAAAATCTATATTTGACGGACAGAAATCCTGCTCAATTATATGCAACATTGCCCACAATGGTCAAATACAACAAAGAGATATTAAAGTGACAGCTAGAGGTATTAACTGGTATTAGAGCTGAAACAATTTGTCGATTTTCACAATTAGTCTATTGACAGTCTGTAACTATTTTGATTATTGATTAGTCCAAGTATTTTTTCAAGCAAAGGTGCCCAAACTTCACCCGTTCTGACTGCTCAAATGGGAATATTTACTGGGTTTTTTTCTATGTGGTAGTAATTTTAATATCTTGGGTTCTGGACTGTTGGTCGGACAAAACAAGCCATTTGAATTAGGTTAATTAATTAATTAATTCTGTTTTTTTTTTCACAATTTTGCACACAAAATGAAAATAAATAAATAGAGAAAATAATCAGCATACTACTGGATAATGAAAATAAATAAGATACAGCTCTGAAGGGTTATGTCAAAACATTGGATGCTAGATACATTTACATGTTACTGATGGTGTATATCATCCTATTGCCCAACCCTAACACAGTGGCAATAAGGCTGATATAATGTAGCAGAAACATAACAAATACCAGTGATTTTACAACACAATTTCATCAAGGAGCTTGTAATATCATGAATGTTCAACACACAAAAAGATAATTGCATGCATAAGAACACTACAGCGGGAACAACAGAAGAAATCAATTAATGTTCTTGATAAAGGATTTAGATGAAAATAAAAAGACAAAATCCTTCATGATGAATAAGAAACCACACTGGATGCAGGACTATGCGACACATGCACGACAGATGACCGCAATGCATAACACGACATGCTGGAACAGGGAGGAAAATAACTGAGATTCCACAGCAGGGGCCGACGAAAGGTGTATATTTATGTGTGTGTCGGTGTATATCCGGTGAGTGACAGTGAAGGCATGCGGGAAATGTGTGATGATGACCATGTCAGGCATGTTAGAAGTAGGGGAGCTATGTGCGGGAAAGAACTGATGTGGTTGCAGACTGAGGGGCTGAAAGACAGACGGACTTCAGAGACACAGATGAAGAAAGACGTTTAATGATGACGCACACAAACATAGACGGCCCGGCCGAGCGCTGGCGGGGAGGAGGCAGGCGGAGGCAGAGAAGGGATGGATGATGGGTGGATGGAAGGAGGGGGACGACTTTGAGGATTGGATGAAGAAAATGGTGATCCATGGATTGGATATTAAGTGAAAGATGGGGGCTGTTAACGCCTACGAGAGACTCTGGATGGGGATGTTTATTGTTACCTGTGTGTGAGGGAGGGGGCGACCCAGGGCCGAGGGGCTGGTGGCGGGGAGGCCCACTCTCCTCCTCTCCTCCTCCAGCGCCCGGGTCAGCTGTTCAAACTGCACCTCCTGCTCCCTGACCGACTCCAGCAGAGCCGCTGCGCTCTCACACTGCTCCATACACACTACACGGCCCCAAGGGGAGAGAGGGGGGGGGCGTTACACACATCCATACAGCCTCGTACACACTACAGCACAGGGAGAGCACAGACACACCTCTACATACAAAGTATAGCAAGATCCCCTGGATGCAGGATTTTTTTTGGGCTGATATTAAGTAAGGGTTAAGAAGGGTGATTATTTGATTTGTTTGGTGACTGAGGTGACTGGTGACTTCTTGGAATCGGCATCGTAGGCATTGCACAACACTTCTTTTGAATTCAATAATGAAAGTACAGCAATTGTAACTGTAAAGACATGTTTCTGGCGAAAAACTCAGACATGAAACCTCCCCAACCACACTGGGCTCTTCTGTACAACATACACACACACTACACAGACTTTAAAAGGTGGCTGACTTGCTCAAATTTCAAGCTTCCTTCAGGAATACCGGACCATGTCAGAACTGAAGAAACCTAGATCACAAGACGTGTGTTAAATGCATCACTGCCAACTGTAAGAGCAACAGTGAAATCATTCCAGCGTGGCGCTATGTGAAAGGAAAACACAGCAGAATAATAAACTACTTCATTAAAAACTTAATTCACACATGATGCTGTAAATTTCAGACACAATACGAGACAAACGCTGCAGGAGGAGGGTAGTGATGATGGAGGGAGGGGAGTCTTTAAAACCCTGGCTATTGCATTGATCATTAATATTGCAACATATTGATCATGATAATATGGAGATAGTTATTGCAACATTACATTGGTCAATATCACCATCCCCTGCATGCAGATCAATAAAGTTATTGCCACTTAAGGCATGCATAGATGGAGGAGTCTTCTGGGCTTTTCATCCTCTCAGACACCACACTGGAAAATACCTTCTTAAATACAAACGGCAGACAAAGGGAGATTTTTGGATAAATCCTCTACAGGGTGTAGATTTTGCAAAGCAAAACAGCATTGAAGTATTGCTGGAACGCTACAAGCAAACTTCCTTTTAAAAAGGAAACAGCTTTTAGAAGAATATGGGGTGTTTCACTTGCATATAAATGTTTATTTCATGGTTAATGTGGTTTATAAAGTCATGGGGGAAATGTTTAGGTGGATTTTCCATACTTACATATCATGAATTGAAAATGAAACAACCAATTTATGGTGATACAGAGCGCTATAGTGTACAAAAAAAACCTGTCAAACAAAGAGGATGAGGCTTGTTTCACATGAAGAGAAGCTGGAGGAAGATTAACACCACAGCACATCACATTCAATCCAAGGGTTTTACGATTCAAGCAGCACAAACACACTCTCAAAGCTCATTTCAGAGAAAATCAGAAATACACACCTTCACCTGTGGGCGTGGTTTGGTAGAAGAGGTGAGAGATCACGCCAAGGTCAGAGGTTGAGCTCTAGTTGCTCATGGGTAGAAGGTCACCGAACCACCAAGCCCAGAAACAGGGAGGAATGGACTGCAGAGAGAGAAAGACAGAGGGGAGGTGGAGGAGGGAGGAGAATAATAAGGAGAAAGAGGGAGAAATGTTTTAGTGAAGAAGAATGAAGACACCTCAGTTTGAAAAACAGCAACATAGTGAGAATACCGTACAAGTGTGTCAATGGGGTTGTGTTTGCTTTGTGAACAGAAAAAAACACGGCAAGAGACAGAGACATACAGTAGCTTCAGCCTTTAGACACACCCTGTATTTACTCAACATTCGGCCTTACGGCTGCAAGCTGTGAGAAGTTGACGAACCTGCAGCTCTTTCTGGGCCACAGAACAGCCACCGTCAGCATAAAGAGAAAGAGAGATAGTAACATCCTTCAAGAACCATATGTTCTCTTATCAACTCAGTCTCCTTCTTAACCTTGCCCTTTTTTTTAGTTTCTCTTCCAGTCATTCTTCTCTAATCAGTCTTCATCTACCTCTAGCCCAACTCTGTCAGTCTGCTACTCTTGTTCTCTCAACTTGCTGCCTTGTATCCCTCCCCCTACGTCTCTTTGTTATCTTGGCCGTGCTCTGAGAAACAGACATTGTTATAGAGGAGCCAAACAAGTGGAGACTCAGATCCTCTTATCTGTTGATACACTCTCTGCTGCAGCAACCAAGCACCCATCAGCCCTGGTTTGAAAGGTGAATAAACACAGGCATTGCCACCCACATAGACACACACCTGCATGACCGGTTGGACAAGGTAGAGGAGGGGCGACCAAATTTCAGTTTCCCAGTGCCTCCCTCTGTCTCGCTAACATGCACAGACACACTCCTCTGAGTGCAAGTCCACGGCGATTTGGGCGACAAACAGGGAACCTGCATTTACATTTCAGGCAGCAGGTGTTTGTGTGCACGACAGGTAGAGCGTTAACAAGCAAAGGTGTAATGAGTTCAAGTGGAGAGATGGAGACGGATGACTCACAGTTTCACCTGTATCAGATTATGCAAAGACGGAAAAAGAAAAACAGACATGGGGATATCACTGCTTGATAGACGGACTATTACGACACCATTTAGCTGGTAAAATGAAGCCTGGAGAAACTGCGTCTGTTCCTGTATATGTGTCAAATGAATGACACACACACGCACGTAGGCTATAGGACTTGTGGCTTGGGGTGTGCTCAGTGTGGGAAAAAAGGGTGGAAAGGGGGATGGACTGATGAGAAAACAAGGAGTGGCTGAAGGTTATTTCACAAGACAAAGGAATTTGTCAGAACCAAAACTAGGATTTGCATGTGGGATAAAGTTCCCTGACAGGAAGACATGATGTCACATACACACACACACTCACACTATCCTTTGCTTAGTGGCTGTGGCGCACCAGAGCTATATAACCTCCCACCTGAGCGAATCACACACCGCTGTCCTGTACCACACATGCCTATATATGGTCATAGCCAGGACAGAGCTGATGTTATCCACTACAAACAGACATGAACAGAGTAAGAGAGCTGCAAACAAATAAAACAAGCCGAAAGACAGGCAGGGAAAACACAGAAGGAGAAGCTGGAGCGAAAGAGGGGGTAGAGATAAGGAAAGGAGTGCTGAATAAAAGATAAAAGGCTAATCTTGCATTCCTAGCATTGTCTCCTGCCAATTCAGCACAGCAGCCCACCCACTCATCCACTGTAAAACAACCTTAGCGGGACACTAAAAATCTTTTAGAGATCTGTGTTTACCGCATCATTTTATGGCAACTTCAACAGTCGCAATTACCCCAAACAGGGAAATACAAACTATTTATTAGGGCTGCACGATTATGGGCAAAATGATAATCACGATTATTTTGATCAATATTGAGTTCACTTCCATGCTGTGATACATTCCTGCTAAATTTGTACAAATCTTTGCATCAAAATAGGTAGGGCTGTCCAACTCTTAGTCGATTAGTTGACTAATCAGTTGTGTTGGTCTAAGTCCACTAAGATTTCTTAAGTTTATTAGTCATTTTTTTTCAAGCTGAATGACTTATTTCCAAGAAACTTAAGAGCACATCTGGTAAACCGATAGATTTAAAGTGGTGATTTTGTGTGATTCTTTGTGGAGAAACTCACTTCACAGATCCGTCGATTAAATCAATGAATCTATTAGTCTATTTTCTTTGGTCGAGGACAGACCTACAAATAAGACCGGTCCTTCTTATTCACAGTACACCTACCAGAAGCAAAATAAAGTTGTTTTTTTTAAGCAACATTAAATCAACAGAGCACTGCTTACACTTTCAATTTGTGCTACATTCCTGCAAATCAACAAATCTCTGCATCAAAAAATTTGTTTTCTATGAGCAGAACACACATTTTAAAAACGTCAGTATCACAGTCGATCATGTTCATTTAATTGTGGGAAGCCAAAATCGTGAGCACGATAAATATACGATTAATTGTGCAGCCCTGCTATTTATTTCAATGTCTCTCCATCTGGCATCTTTCCATAATGTAATGCCAAACGTAAACACTGCCTCGCTCCACATCTTATCTTATATGGAGCAAATAATCATCATTAACATGCTACACGCTATAGTATTTCACTAATGACCGCAACTGTCATTCATGCAAGATGAATTATAAACTGTGATTGATATTTCTTGGCAAGTGTACTTGGTGTACACATTCCGTGTGTGTGTGTGTGTGTGTGTGTGTTTTAACCGCAGTCTGAGGAGAGGAGGGAATTTGCAGCTGTCAGTCCGGGAGGTTGGACGAACAATAAGAAGTTTGTGCAACCGAGAGCATGAACGCAAGTGTCAAAAGAGTCGGGAGAGCGAGGAGGATATTATTGGACACATTGGAGTGCATCTGTGTCTGTATGTGTCTGGAGGGGGTCGAGTTAACGTCGCTCTTAACCCACTCATGACTTCTGTTCCCCACTCGTCTTCCTCCCTGCACAGCTGTTAGTTTTGGCCTTGAAAGTCAGCGGTGAGTTTCGTTGAACAATGAAAACAATCCACTGCCACTCCCCTCCCCTTTCCCCTCCAACCCACTTCCTGAGAAACAGGATGTTATGGATTCGATATCAGAGATGAGTAAAGGGACGCGGCGGCTACTTAAGCTCACCAAAAAACCATTTTCCTCAACAGAGCTGCTTGAACACAAAACCACGAGAGCCTATAGGATGTACACTCTAATAAACCACCTACTGATGGTTGAGGGAAGTTTTCGCGGTGAAAATCCCCACCGGTCAATATGTTGATCACACGACCACAAACCACTCCCATTTTGCTAATATTGTTCTGCATCTACTGCATTCAGTTCTGCTTTCATGACCTTTCATAAGCAATCTTTGTGAACCTGTGTTATCGAATCATCACATTTTCATATCTTTTTCTGTAATAAGTTATTATATTTTGGTTTGTTCCCATAGTCTAACCGCTGACTCCTCACTTTTTTTTTTTTTTATATATAAAAAGGAGCTGAAACAATTTGTGGATTGACAGGTCAAATCTATTTTGAATACTGATTAATCATACAATTCATTTTTCTAAGTAAAAATATAAAATATTCACTGGTTCCAATTTCTCAAATATGAATATTTGTATTTTTTCTTACTCCTCTATGATTGGTTATCTTTGGATTTTGGGCTGTTTATTGAAATAAAACAAGCAAGGCATTACCTTGGGCTCTGGGAAATTGCATGTTTTCACTATTTTCTCACATGTGATCAAGAATATAACCTGCACAGTAATCGATGATGAAAATAATCCTCAAAGGCCCAGACAGACCAAGCCGATGGTCGGCCATCGGACAGTTTTGGGCCATCTGTGAACATCCGACAGCCTAGTTTTTTCGTTATGTCCTGCACCGTCAGCTCTAGTCTGCCCGCGTTGGAGAAGAAATCACTCTGATTGGTGGTTCAGCTTTGCTAGTTTTTTACCTAAAATAAATTATAACCAGGTAGACTACTCCAAGAAAAAAAAAAAAAAAGAAAGGCAGCAAAACACAAGCAGCAAAAGAATAGAAAATCGCGAAGAAACCATTGAACCATTTTTTCATACATGCTGATCCTGAGCCTTCATTCGCTACAAATGTACATTAAGACAGGTAAAAGTTACAATCAGCAGCAAAGGACAATGGTTTTTAAAGCTTTAAAAAAGAGTGAGGGAACAAGTGTGCACAGAGAAAGGCTTATGTTCTGCTGTCCCAAACATGACGCCAACAAATGGTCAAGATGTCAGGCACAGTGCCTTAAGGTCAACAACATACACACACCCCTCAAACATCTGATCCAGCCCTGACACACCACGAGTCACATATCTCCATCTGATTCTGCAGCCATCAGTCAGCATGACTCACTCACCCCTGTCAGAAGACATCTGTGACCATACACACATGTAACCCACAGTGCAGCCTCTGTTGACTTAATGAAACTCTGGTTAATTTAATAAGTGCCTACACCTGCCGTCAGCAGCAAAAACTCCCACTGAAACAACACATTCACAGTCAAAAAGAACATCTGCTCACGCATCTCGAGGTAACGGACACTGCAGTTAGCTGATAAGTCAGTGTGATGCCACCGGCGCTGGTTTAAGCTGAGCTTGGCTTGTAATGGGATTGAAGCTTTAGCCCGCTAATCCACTTACCTCCTAGCACATACACACATGATGTTAATGTGCGCACAAACGTAGACGCACACAGGTTAGGCCCTTTGTGGATTAACCTGCACACCTTAAGAGGGCAGACACAATTGCAGTCACCGTTGGGAGCATCCATCAACAATCAAACAACGACTGAAGAGACAAGTAGTCAGGAGAGGCACACATGGTGTTATTAGTGGTGGCACCTGCAGCACATTAAATCAACTACAGCCCTGACCCAGTCATAGCTATATCGGCCGACGCTACAACTGTAGAGCACCCATATACTGACATTTATGCAATGCATTCAAACGGCCCCGACGGAGCTGGAATGGATGTATAAAGAGAACGGAGCGGACGGCAGAGCTAGCAACGGACTTGGCGAAGTTAGTGGAAGTATACATGTGTGACTACGTCCAGTTTTCAGAAAAAGGAGTTAACAAAGGGAACTGTATCTCAATTAATTAATTAATTAATCAATCTTAATTGTATTATATTCAGGACATCTCAGACTATATACATGCTGAAAATCAAACGTAAAAGTCCCTAGAAGATTAATTGGATTATATTCACCAGAAGTATAAAACATTACACCAGAAGTATAAAACATTACATGTCTCCCAGTAGACCACTTACACACCAAAAACTGACAATAACCTGATATTTTCAGGTGGAATTTCATTTCATTCTCACCGTGCAATATCATTTTCCACTGTGCAATTTTGTTAATAGTCTGTTTATTGTCAATACTGTTCCTATTTTTATACTTCCTTCTATTTAAATGGTTCATATTTTGTTACACTTTGTTTAGCTCTTTTTTACTGTGTTAGCTGATGCATCTTGTTTTTTGCACTATCCCCTTTGCTGCTGTACACTGCAAATGTCCCCACTGCGGGACTAATAAAGGAATATCTTATCTTAAATCAAAAAGAAAATACCACTAAATGTGGAAAATGTCTTTATTCTTTGATTTTTGAGTTGCTGGAAAAAAAGAAATCCTGACAATGACTGATATATTAGACTTCAGGACATCTCGGACTACATACATGCTGAAAATCAAACGTAAAAGTCCCTAGAAGTGTATGAATTAACTTTTTCCTATGGTTTAGTGTTAAAAAAATTAATAAAAATCGCAATAAATCTAAATATTGAATCGCAATACATATCGAATTGGCACTCAAGTATTGTGATAGTATTGAATCGGTATTGAATCGGGAGATAGGTGTATCATCCCGGCACTAATAAACCAATGTTTACAAGGGAAAAAACTAGTTTATTTGTTCACACTCTCAAGCTGACAGTTATCCCCACCCAAGCATTTTCCTACCACAACAAGTTCACACAGGACCCACCCAACAGGTTCACAGGCGGACAAACTTTAACATCCCAGCTCGTGTGTGACAGACTATATAACTGGAGGACCACCACCCTTTAGACAAGACTCAAATACACAAAACAAGCTCAACGTTTAATGTCAAACAAGTTAAGAGGTTTCCAATTACCTTAAACTACTCTTCTCTCAGGGGCTTTTTTTTTTTCTTTTTTACCAATGATAAGTAGATCTCTGCTTAAACTGGTAAAACTGTCTGCTTCCAAAATACTTCTGCACTTTTTTCATAGTCCCTTATCACAGTTGTTACCCTGCACTATATTCAGTTTTAACAGTTTTCTTCATCTCCTTGTATTTTTTATATCTGGTATATTTTTTTTGTACTTTGCACTACCAACTTTTTACTAACATGTTTTACACTATGGAACTGTGATGCTGGAAACTTGAATTTCCCTCGGGATCAATAAAGTTACTAACTATCTATCTATCTATCTATCTATCTATCTATCTATCTATCTATCTATATTATATATCTATCTATAG